>JABACO010000272.1:5000-47591 GCA_013339895.1 Ephydatia muelleri | reverse complement strand
AACACACCAACACCGCACCAAGCACACCAACCCTCCCCATCACACAACCCTCCCATCACACCAACCCTCCCATCACACCAACCCCCCCAACACACCAACCCCCCCATCACACCAACCCTCCCCATCACACCAACCTAACTCACACTCTCATTCTCACCTCCATCAGGTCCCAGAACCAAATCTCACCATCCTCTGCCCACACACCTACCTAGTGATAGACCATATCACACATCACACATCACACACATCTCACATGCAGATATTAGTGTACACAAAGCCATCTTACATGCACATGTGCACTAAAACCACTCATGTACGCCTCCCATATGTACACACACACATACACACACACACACACATACACACACCACACTCTTCCTCTCTCTTACTCATTGAGCAGTTCTCCAGTTTTCCTGTCCAGCAGTCTGATCTTCTTGTCCAGGGATGGAGCCAAAACACAGTGACCATCTCGACAAACTGGTCTGAGGGATGGGAAAGAAAGTCTAGAAATCCCCATCAATGAAGAAGCAAGGGATAACCATCAATGGGGAAAGAGGAATTTCCCCTTTCCCGTGATCTTATGTCCATCATTTCTACACAAAGCCATGAGTCATGCACATGACCACTGATCATAAGCCATGAGTCATGCACATGACCACTGATGATAAGCCATGAGCCATGCACATGACCACTGATGATAAGCCATGGGCCATGCACATGACCACTGATGATAGGCCATGAGCTATGCACATGACCACTGATGATAAGCCATGAGCCATGCCCACACTTATGCTAATCCCACACTTATAGCTACATAGCATGGCATGCATGGATGGACGCACATGTCACATGCACCACATATCAAGCTGACTGCATGCTGTTTGGGGCTGGCCCCCTGATGAAAGTATTTTTTTAATGTTTGCAAAGAGGCCCCAAACAACGATGGACAGGAACCAAAGCATTATGTGCCCCCTGTTCTATGTGGGGCAGCATTAGGAGGGGAGGAGGGGGACAACACCTTGGTATCATCAACCGCACATCAAGGTCACTCCACACTGCATTGCAGTGTGAATTGCTGTACAGGCCAAGTTTGGAGACTGCCTGCACATGAAATCCATCACAATTGAGCACTTCCCAATGTAAAGTGCACGCTGGTCAGAAAGGCGCTGCACATACAGTCTCTACTGCCTAAAAAGCGATCACTCAAAGGTTGTTTTGGCCCTATCATGGAAGTGGCTGCAATACAAATGGGTGGTTTGAATGAGTGTAGAGTGTAAGTAGCCTCAATTGGGACTGTCCAGATCTGCAACCAAGATGGAGAAGTGACCACATACCCACGTATGGTGGTCAACTGGGTATGGTGGTCACCTGAGTATGGTGGTCACCTGGGTATGGTGGTCACCTGGGTATGGTGGGTCACCTAGGTATGATGGTCACCTGGGTATGGTGGTCACCTGGGTATGGTGGTCACCTGGGTATGGTGGTCACCTGGGTATGGTGGTCACCTGGGTATGGTGGTCACCGAGTGTGATGGCCACCTGGGTATGGTGCCATGGTCACCTAAGTGACCACCATACCCAAGTGATCACCACACCCAGATAACCACCACATTGAGGGTAAGGTAGACTGTATTGGTCCTTCCCTTCCCATCTTAGATGTACATCAAACCTTCTACCCCCTGCTCTCTTCTCACTCCTGGGCTTCTAATTGTTGCCTCTTTGGGCAAGTAAACAGAGCAAAACCTCCCAAAGGGGTGTTCTTAGTTATAACCACTCCTCTCATGTCAGTGCATCTCAGTGGTTGATTTGAAATTTATACACTACCACCCATGACCCTATTTACATGTGTATCTCACCACTATCTTACTACTATCACCTTGACACCTCGCTCCATGTCACCATGACCAACTATACATCATCATCCACCATCACCACAATGATCATCATTATCATTGTCATCATCACCATCACCTTCATCCTAAGGAATATTTAAACACATATGCACACGCACAATCAAACCAGGGCCCGTACACGAGATTTGAGAAAGGGGGTTTTGACAAAAGCCTGAACACAAATTCATGATTTCTTAATATTCTTTTTTTTTTTAAAGTATTGTGTTTTAAAAAATAGGCTAAACTAAGCATAGTGATGTTACTATGTTCCTGAACAACCTTTTTGAAATCAGCCATATCCAGAAATCAGCGGTCAAATGGACAAGGTAATTAATTCGAGGTTTGCAAATCATCAAAGCACATCTTCCCATAGACATGTATGGGGTTCTTCAATACCAAGCACACCAGTCAGCTTAGCCCACAAGGGATTGTTAGTACACTACATTGGCATGATTTTTAGTAAGGTCACAGTATTTTTCCTATTTAAAAGGACATTGTCCTCAATGTGCAGGTAGTTATTGAGTGGCATTTCTCATTACAATATTCCACAACCACTTATGTCAACACCATTACGACTTACTACTTGCCCACGAGAGAAACATATAGCTAGTACATCCAACAACCATAATGTGTTACAAAAAACTAGGTCCTCCAATTTGGCTTCCATAACTGAAAGAAGTATTCCATATTGAATCAGTTGGGTTGTCTCTCCGTCTCGTGCCCTCAGAATTGCGGGACACGTAAGGTCCCCCTTCCTCTGTGTACAAGTTGTATACTGAACTTGGTCTCTGCACCCCTCCTAACGCTACTCAACAAGGTTTGCTGCAAATGCATGTACCCATACAATCCGGATCATTTGTAAACGTCGCCCATACATACTAGTACTTGTCGTAATTTCACATTGACCTGCTGTTAAGCTTTTACGTTCGTAGTTTATCAAAGTAACTGACGTACAACTACAGATATGGCGCACGTATACACAACTATCATTGGCACCAATACGGCTACTGCTAAGCATGCATGCCCAAACCAAACCTCTCCCTGTAAGTTTTAGAAATGTTTTTCTATTTCGTGCATATGCTAGCTCAAGCTCGATCGGTTTTCTGATTAATGCACAGGTCTTTCAGAGAGCTAATTAACAACAGGTGAGGCTATTGTTAATGGCCTGTGTGTGTAACAGTAGATGTGTGTGCCCCTGCGTTGCTATTTTTGTGTGCCTCTGCATTGCTAGCTATGTGTGCCTCTGCATTGCTAGTTGTGTGTGCCTCTGCATTGCTAGTGTGTGTGCCTCTGCATTGCTAGCTATGTGTGCCTCTGCATTGCTAGTTGTGTGTGCCTCTGCATTGCTAGTTGTGTGTGCCTCTGCATTGCTATTTTTGTGTGCCTTTGCATTGCTAGTTGTGTGTGCCTCTCTGCATTGCTAGTTGTGTGTTGTGGGGGGTGGATGGGGGGGGGGGGGGGGGGGGGACATGTAGCATTATCATTCAGAAGGTCAGACCAATGTTGTGTTAGCTGTTTGTGGGGCATGCAGGGGGTTATTCAAGCCTGTATGGAGCATTCTTAGCCTTTGCATAGGTTTAACCCTCCAACTACTTGGCTGATTCTGGGTAATACAGCAACCAATGCAGTGACACCAGAGCCACACACACAACTACACTGTAGGAATGCAAAGCCACACATAACTTGCAATGCAGAGGCACACATGAATTGCAATGCTGAGGCACACACCACTACCGAAGAGGAAAGGACACACACCTTGCAATGCCACTGAGACACAACTAGCAATGCATGCAGAGGCACACACAACTAGCAATGCAGAGGCACACCAACTAGCAATGCAAAGGCACACACAACTAGCAATGCAAAGGCACACACAACTAGCAATCCAGAGGCCACACACAACTAGCAATGCAGAGGCACACACAACTACCAAAATAAAGGACACACTCTTTCACAGCACTGAGGCACAACTAGCAATGCAGAGGCACACACAACTACCAAAATAAAGGACACACATCTTTCAAAGCACTGAGGCACAACTAGCAATGCAGAGGCACACACAGCTAGCAATGTAGAGGCACACACAACTAGCAATGCAGAGGCACACACAACTAGCAATGCAGAGGCACACACAGCTAGCAATGTAGAGGCACACACAGCTAGCAATGCAGAGGCACACACAACTAGCAATTGCAAAGGCACACACAACTAGAAATGCAGAGGCACACACAACTAGCAAAGCAGAGGCACAAACAAGTAGCAATGCAAAGAAGCACACCCAACTAGCAATGCAGTGGCACACACATCTATTGTTACACACAGGCCATTAGCAATAGCCTCCCCTGTTGTTAACTAGCTCTCTGAAAGACCTATGCATTAATCAGAAAACCGATTGAGCTTGAGCTAGCGTATTACTGCGTACGCACGAATGAAAACATTAATATCAGGGAGAGGTTGGTTGGGCATTTATAAGTGTGGAAGGTGTTGTTATTAGCCTAAAACCACTCACCCATGTAGTCGAAAGTGTTGTACAAAATGTATGCTGCTTTGTTGCATAATAAGTTGTGAGCTACACAGCCAAAAGTAATTTTTCTGTACCGGATATGTGACATGTGATTCATACTTGTATCATAACGGGTACAACCTGGAACATATCGGTTCAGCACGACCTATGGTACAGTCTGTTCTATCATTTTGTTACATACATGTATATGAAGACAGTTTGACATTTTGTACCAAACTGTACTAACATTATGACCATAGATGCTAAAATATCATGTATGCTACAAATATGATTATCATATACTGTACAATATGGGGGCTCATAAGCTAAGTCAGTTCATGACGTAAGACGATTGGCTCATAGCGATTTGGACTGGAAACTTAGGCAATGTACTGTGCATGCGCAAGGTAACGACCAAAGTGTAATTGCAGGTTTTTCTGTGGTGAAAAAAAAAATTGTCACACATTATCTACGGGCAACAGTAAAATCTTAATAGGGGTAATGTTAATACCAACAGAAATTTGGCTAGCGGCAGCATGTTAATTTTCAAAATCTCCAATTTTTTACTCCATCAGGTCAAACGTTATTCTCATTTAAACCTTTGCCTACATTTGCGAACACCCGTTATAATCCGCTCACTGCTGTATCTCTTGAGCTAGCTCTCACCATTATTAACAATTTTATTAATTGGATACGCAATGACATACTTTTATTAATAAATTATGCATGGTAGATATTAATTTTTTGCCTTGATTATAGTTTAAGAATGGTTCATACTATAATTTTACGAAGTACACACATCATTGTAAATTCTAAACCTGTTTAAAAATCAATTCGAAAAAAAAAAAGCAAGATGACCGCCTATGTATGGGCCATTTCTGGATATGTCTACTCATCTTACATGAAAGTTACGGTCAAATGAAACAGTTGGCATGGCTTAACATCCTGGAGGGGGGTTAGATTGAACATCTCTTTTTAGTCCTCACCACTCCTACACCCTCACACTCCTCTCACTTGCCAATGCTGTTTCGTGTGCTTTGACCTCATGACTTCCAATCACCAACATGGATGTTGCTGAAATGGCTATCTTCCTAGAGGGATCCTAGGTCTGAACTGAGGGACCTTGGACTATTCGGTATCACTGATGTGCCACTTTGGTTTACCATGTCCGACACCTGTGTGAGTGTGCTATGTGTGTGTCTGTATTTGCATTTGTGGAGTGTGGACATGTGTGTGCATGTGTTTGTGTGCGTTGTGTGTGCATGTGTTTGTGTGCGTTGTGTGTGCATGTATGTGAGTTGAGTGTGTATGTATGTGCATGTGTGATAGTGTGATAGTGTGTTAGGGTGTGATTTGTGTGTACAAACACAAGGAGCTGAGAAGTAATGAACACACATCAGGTCAAGAGTTGTGGCTGCTGCTCACCTTGCAGTACAATGTGAGCTTGTCATCACATTGACCTCATCTGATGAACTTCTTGAATCCCCAGTCATTTCCCTGGACAAGCCATTGCCCTCTAACTCTCTGCAAGTGAGACCCATGTCAGTGGCAGTGATAACACATGCACAAATGTACACACACATTCATGTATACACATTCAACACAAATACATGCACAAACACAAGTACGTACACAACAGACCAATGCACACACAACATATACACACACTACTCAATGTACTTACACACACACAAATACAGCAAATACATCAACACACCACACCACACACACACACACACACACACACACACACACGCATGCACAAACCCCTCTTAGCTCTATCTAGTATTGACTCCACTTCACTTCTATTCTCCGTTCAGCTCGTTGTCCAGCTCACGTGCACTATTAGTATAGACATCAGCATTTACGAACACAAATAAAGCAAGAACGGGAAGAGCTTTAATTAGTACAACTACGCTACACCTATCACTCAGTTAAAGTTGTAGTTGGTTGTATCTTAGCGATGGGTCTGGTAAATATACCGGTATAAGTAATCTGAAGTAATCGCAAGCGATCAGCTAGCTCTACATGGATCTCCCTCGATCATATATAGCGCTACGAAGCAGCGTCTGCCATTTTAAGGATGCCAAATCTAACTTGACTACCGGCACACTGTACCACTGGCATATACATGTATTTCTCGATCATTTTTGTGGAGTAAACGTTGTGAGTCTGATTCAGGCAAGCATTTCCCCAGAGCCAGGTACTCGCGCCCATGTTCAACCGTCCATTACGTAAATCATTGCGAGAATAAACATTCAGTACTAAAAGTGACTCAGGAACCTTGAAGTAGGGTAAGAGTGTTCCAGGGTATCAGACACCTACCTTAATGATTTATATCCTGAGAAAAATGTACAAAGGTCTTGAAAAAACCTCAAATTTGTACAGGTGTCTATGGACGTGTTGTTTTAGAGGCATGGAATCGACAGATAGACCCTGGAGTTTTTTTTGTTTCAGTATAGTTTATTATGTCCTTCTTGCTTGGCATTTTGATTTCTGTCATTTCCTGATTTTTGCTGAACAATAGACATTTCCTCATACATTTCAATGGGCGCGTGAACGGTGAAGGGTATCGCGTCAGCAATGCGTCAGCAATGCGTCAGCAATGCGTCATCAATGTCCGAAATTTCTGGCAATGATAATTTGGAGTATACCGACTCTTCTCCTCGAAGTCCTCTTGATATCACTGCCGTTTAGCAGATCGCTTAGATTCAATATCCGTGTTGTAGCTGTCGTGTACAGAGGCTGTAGCTATCAGAAATCATATATGATCTCAGATAGCTATTGTATTCAGTTGCGTAGGAACGTGTCACCCAATTATCTCCATGTTGAATAACATATAACCAACCCTTTTAAGGGCCGTCGACTATTAATGGAATGCCACATCGTCAGCGATATGGTCTCTTTGCCTATCAGTCTCAATGTTGAAGATACCAACGACAAGCCTCATGGCTCGAATTCAATACTCGTAAGCTATAACGTCCTAGTTGGGCGTGGCCGGACAACATCACCCAATTATATTACTCCAGCGTTGGGGCCCCGCCCTCCCCCCCCCCCCCCCCCCACACACACACACACCTGCCGCCGCCTCTGGTTTGTGGTTGTGGATCCAGGTATGGGTAAGCGGCTGCGGCTGTAAGCTCGCATGGTCCGCCTGCTACGTACATAGTTACCTCGAGTGATAGCAATACTATTAGCGTTTAATAAGATGAAACACTTTTCAGTCATGCTTATATACTAGCCGAAGATGTCAACTTGTGGGCTCCATGCATAAGGGTGAGGCACCCTAGGGTTGTGGGCTCCATGCATAGGGGTGAGGCACCCTAGGGTTGTGGGCTCCATGCATAGGGGTGAGGCACCCTAGGGTTGTGGGCTCCATGCATAGGGGTGAGGCACCCTAGGGTTGTGGGCTCCATGCATAGGGGTGAGGCACCCTGCGGTTGTGTTGTGAGAAGCACGGAGCTAAACTAAAATCCCATTAGCTCAAAATACTAAATGTGACCTTTTGTTAATGGGTTTATTCAAAAGTGTCCATAAGCAGTACTCTGAAATACACAGTGTTAAAAAATGGGCTAAGAAAAGGTATACAATGGAGAAGAAGTACCAGCATGTGATCCTGGGTGGATCCAACACAGTTATAAGTCAGTGTAGCATTTGTTATTTCTGCCATTGTGTTATACCTTTTGTAAAATCCTGGGGAAAGAATTATTCAGTTTGACTGTTTAACTTTGGTCTTTTATAGCAGCACAATTCTAATCAAAAGATATCATTGTCCTACATGTAACTGAGCATCACTACACCCATAGGACAGCCTGCATGGGTGTGGTGTTAGATTAGACAATAACGTAGTGTATACACCTTTCCAGTTCATTTCTCCAGTCATGTACATGTACAGGATCTGGAGATGAGACTTGTCAAGAGGTGTTTCTGTGTGCATGATGTAATAACAAGTACAGTACATACATACGCAATAAGCTCTAGGTACATAGAATGCCTCACAAACCTCTATATTCTTAAGTATTGCATGAACACATTGAATTAATATTGGCAGTGCTTTTAATTATAGAGAAGGTGAATCACAGTGATATGTTGCACAGTTTGCCACAGCATACCTGACATGAAATTTGCTCGATGCATATTCATGATCTTGCCATTGTACACTACTTAACTGCTTGTGTCATCTTTGGAAGTCTACAAATGCCATTTGTGGTCTGGTCTTTGGTCATTCCAGCATCCATCTTAACACTCAGGTGAGCCAACCTAAATGACTCTGTAACATTATGATGATTATTATTATTATTATTTTGTACTATAAATTAGGTTAGGAAATGTTTCTCACTCAGGCACAGGCTATAACCTCTCTGTAGTGTTTCAGAGCACCTTAATTTCTCAATATCCATTCCTATGCATGTTCTGATGTCATAAAGACCTCATTTTGCATGTTAAGAGACAACAGGAGTGATAGTGCTCATCAAAATGTACACCAATGCCACGATTATATATCTGCAATGCTGCATATAATTTAATGTGTTCAGTTGTGTATTCATGTGACATGATTTCTTGGTACATTCTTCAGAATGCTCTACAGGTCCTCCCTATTCGGCCCTTTTTTCCTAAAGGTATTGAATTTGTCACGGACTGTAGTAGCACTGATGGGATGGATATCACATCTTTTAACCTGTCCAGGTACTCAGGACCTTATCAACAAGGAAAAGGATAACTGGATGTTATGGAGCTCGAAAAGGAATGAAATAGTTATTGAGCAATCAACCAAAAGGACTCTTTCAATAGGAAGATTGGCATTGAAGGGAAAAGGCATAGGTGAATCCCATGTTTCAAATCCAATTTCCAATAACATCAAAATGCTATGACACAAAAAAATGAAATAATTTTTCAATTTGCAATACTGAAAGACCTCCCTACCAATACAGAAAAAAACATCTTCTCCAATGATGCAATGAAACTTAAAAACGTCTACCCCAATGATGCAATGACACTCATGAAAATAAATATGTACTCCAATGATGCAATGACATATAAGACATCTATTCCAATGATACAATGATACTAACAAACAGCTACTTCAATGTTTCAATGACACTTAAATACATCAACTATGTACTACCTTTCTCCAAAGCTGTGCCAACGTATGAATACATTGACGACATGCTTTTGAAACCTACACAACACCAAATCTCTTGTTACACACACAACTAAAGACATATATATACTGCTTTGGGCTCAGTACATTGAACTGTATGCTCTGTACATTGAATTGTACTGGAGCAGTGTACTACTTACACTCTGGACCATCTGCACTGGAGCAATGGCTGCACGTTCCCACAATTTGAGATATAAAAGATATTCCCAACAGCCAGGTTGCAATATTTGGCTATTGGACACCAGGGCGCTGATCTTTCATCACAGTGGAGGACAGATCCCTTATCCCCCAAGGAAGAGATTATTCATACTATTTGGTTCATAGGGGTTTTTGTGTTCAAGGATGTGGTGGCTGGTATAGCTTATGCTGGTGTAGTTTATGTTGGTGTAGTATATTCTGAACCACAAGGGCCTGCAGTTCAAAGTATATTTGTTTCACTTTTAATAAAGAATTTGCACCAGGCAATGTTCCAGGAAATGCATCAACCACTGCTCCAACCATTGCTCCAACCATTGCTCAAACCATTGCTCCAACCATTCCTCCAACCATTGCTCCAACCATTGCTCAAACCATTGCTCCAACCATTGGTCCAACCATTGGTCCAACCATTGCTCCAACCATTGCTCCAACCATTGTTCCAGCCATTGGTCCAACCATTGCTCCAGCCATTGTTCCAGACATTGCTCCAAATAGTGCTCCAACCACTGCACTGATGACCACTGACTCAGCCCTAGCTGTCATTCTTCCCATTCATAAAAACACATTGGAAACAAATAGCATTCAAATGGAGTCATCTCACCCAATCAATGATGCTTATTTAATGGGGTTGATGAGAGGGGCACGCCAAATAGAATTTGTAAATTGGGACATGTGAGTGATGAATGCTTATCTAATCTGAACCCTGAAGGAGATCGTGTGTCATGCCTACCTTGGAGCAGTTTCTTCCATGACATGTACATGTACAGCTGCTCTCAACAATTCAGTACTGTGTGGACCTCCAACAGCTCCACTAGCTTGTGTAAAAGTTCAAGATGCTGTTGTTCGTGGATATAAGAAAAGGTGCAAAGACAAAATTCTCAAAGAAGGACTTTGAATGTGCATGTGAGGCAGAAGACTCCTCCCCTTCCAGCACAGAGATGGTACACACTACCCTCAATGTAGTCAGTGAGTTCAAAGGTGCTGCAGCTGACCTGGTCACGGGCAGAGGGGGTGGTGCTAAGCCACGAAGCCAAGCTCAAAGCACAAATGCCCAATGCCCAATGTCACAATTACCCCTTGATCAAGTCAATATTCAGGACATGGCTCAAACCAACTGCAAAGCTAATACACAAACCTTTGCTCAATTGAGTTGTGCTGCAAGAAATACTCCTGCAACCACTGCACCAATAGCACTGATCACCACACATCCAAGAATTCAGATTCCTTCATCCACTGTAACAGTTGATGTCATTCTTTGTAAAGAAAGCAAAGCCATATTCAGTTCAGCCACAGAGTGTTTGTGTTCTGAGGACTACAGTCACATGATCCCTCTGTTGGAGCAGATCACCCAGCACACCTGTGCCACTCAACACTGCCAAGCCTTGCTGTTCAGACACTTTGGCCTTGGTCTCGCCCACTACAAGATGGCCGACCACCATGAAGCCACAAAACACTTCATGGAGTACAGGAGCTTGGCCCTCAGACCTGCAGACATCTCTCTGGCCCATGTCTACCTAGGAGACATCTCCACCATTAAATCCAACTACAGCAATGCAGCTTATCACTATCTTGAGGCCATACACAACTACGGAACCAATAACCCAAGTACCCTCTCTCAAACTGGTAATGCCCAGTGTTTCAGCACTCTATGCTAAGCAAGGGGCAGCTCTAAAGCAGACCTCTCAGATGCTCCAAGCAGTGGAGGCATTCAGAAATGCCATCCACCATGCACCAGACATCAATAGCAGGCTCCCTGTCCACAACAGCCTGGGGAACCTCTTTCAGTCCATGGGGGACTACACTGAGGCGCTGCAAGAGTACAAGAAGGCAGTCAAGCTAGGGGAGGAGCTCAATGACCTTGTGTCCCTTGGCTGGGCATATGGAAACATGGGGAATGCGCACCTGGGTCTGCACCAGAAGGGATGCAGCCCTCCATCACCTCAAGAAGGCATTGGCTCTCACCATAGAGCATGAGTCCACCCCTCAGGCCATCAGCAGAGCCTACAACAACCTCGGGACAGCCTACCAGAGCTTGGAGGACTTCAAGGGGGCAGAGGAGAACTTCAACTTGGCGCTGGATCAAGCCGTATATGGAAATGATGTTGCTGGTCAAGCAAGGGCACGAGGTAACCTAGGCAACCTCTTGATGTTGAACAAGAAGTACGAGAGAGCTGTTGAGCAGTATTCAGAAGTCTTCAGACTCTCCAAAGACAGGCAAGTGCTGTCCACAGCAAATCACAACAGGGGGTGTGCCTACCTTGAGTGGGCGGAGCAATTGAGGTCAGGACAGAATGGCACAACCAGTGGGATTAGCAGCAACCTACAAGTCTTGTGCAATTCAGGCACCATGGTACCCAGTCCTGGATTTACACCTACAGAGCTGTACAGGCTGGGAGCTAGTGACCTGACACAGGCTATTGAGCTGTGCAACGAGGTGTTGCAGAGTACCAAAGGGTCCATGCAAGGACTGTCTCTCTCTGTGTCTCTGATTGAGAGCAGCTCCCGTACCTTCCACAAGCTGCAGGACTGTCTGATTGGTCTGCAGCAGATGGATGAAGCACTTGTGGTTGCTGAGCAGTGCAGAGCTAGGACCCTAGGGGAGAGACTGCTGGAGAAGATGGGGGGAGGTGTAAACCACCTGACCCCACCCCTCTCCCTGGAGCAGATTCAATACATTGTGAAATCCCAGGAGCATCCAGTTGTGTACTTATCCTACACAGGTGCCAAGCTGATAGTGTGGCTGATTATTCCCATATATGGTCATGTCCAAATAGATTGCAGAGTAGTTTGAGGTGGAGAAGCTGGAGAAAGAGAAGTTTGGAGGCAAGACATTTGACCAATATGTCCGCCAGAGTGTGCAGGAGGCTGTGGTAGGCAATGATCTGGAGTTATTCCAGGATGTGTCTGGTTCCCAGACCTCTCCACTAATAGTGCTATTTGATGTTGTTGTCCTTCCAATCCTTGACTTGCTTAGAAAATGCAAATTGCAGGACATAAAAAGCTTGATCTTAATTCCAGATAGCTTATACCAGCCTTATTCCATTTGCTTGCCCTCCATCCTGAGAGGAATTTCAACAATACCTTTGGTAACACCTTCAGCATTCAGATGATGCCCTCTTTGTTGATCATGGGCATCCTAAATGAAGCCCACCCCACCAGGGCAGTGATGTACGATAGAAGGACAGCCTGTGTGGTTGGTAACCCTCACATCCCCATCTTTGAACACAACGATGAGGAATGGAGCCTGGGAAGACTTCCACATGCCACTGATGAGGCCAAGTGGATCTCCCAGCTTCTTAAAGTCCAACCACTTCTGCATGAGCAGGCCACTAAGGTTGCCGTGGTAACAAAGCTAAGCCCTGCTCAGGTGATCCACATTGCCACACATGGTAGTGCCGTATCAGGTTTCTTAGCCTTTGCAGGTCCTGATTCATCAAATGGAAAGCCATCAAAATCTTCAGACATCCTTCTTCTACCAAGTGAGGTGGGAACAGATGAACATCAAAGCGGCCTTGGTTGTTCTGAGCAGCTGTGACAGTGGTCGTGGAATGGTGCGTGCAGATGGCATCATTGGGATGGGAAGGGCCTTCCTTCTTGCTGGTGCCCAATCTGTCCTCACCACTCTGTGGAGGATCCCAGACGAGAGTGCAGGCATGTTCATGCAGTCTTCTACCAGTACCTTGTGGATGGCCTGGGCACCACCCATGCCCTCCAGAAGGCCACTCTGAGTGTGAGATGCTTCAGGAAGTACTCCCAGTGCACACACTGGGGAGGGGTTCCAGCTGATCGGGAGGGAAACTTACCTCCATAGAAACGAAGACGACTGAGGAAGCATTGCTTGCTGCATCTCTGGGACCAAGGTGTGCCTTTCCCCAGGTAGCTGTAGTGGAGAAGAACTGGAGCAAGGGCTAATTCAAACTGCATCCCAGCCTAGCAATGTTCAAGTATGTTACAAGATGGGTTGAGTATGTCTTCATTCAGGTGTTTTGTTTTGTCAAACAGATCCTTCTGGGCTATGAAGGCACAGAGCTTACAGATCCTGTGAAAACTTTCATTCACTCCTTCTACGATTATTTCAGAGGTGGGGTCTTCTGGATCAGCTGCAGATCAGAAGAAGTGGCGGCAGCTTGTGTCAAGAAAGCTTTGGAGGTGTGTGTGTGTGTGTATGTGTGTGTGTGTGCATGTGCGTGTGTGCGTGTGTGGGTGTGTGTGTGTGTGGTGTGTGTGTGTGTCGTGTGTGTGTGCGTGTGTGTGTGTGTGTGTGTGTGTGTGTGCGTGTGTGTGTGTGTGTGTGTGTGTGTGTGGTATGTGTGTGTGTGTGTGTGTGTATGGTATTGAACATGTCTGGTTATCTTCACAGGTTATAGACGAGATAGAACTGAAGACACACAATATAGCTGCATTGGTCGTTCTGGAGAGCATAGGTCCAGATACATTGACCAGCTTTTCCAGTCGAAGAGAAATGGCAACGTTCCACAAGTTACTATGTCACATATGCACTCACATTATTGCAACCCTCCATGCTGGAAACAACACTGACCTCAGTAGCATTGTGGGCCAGATAGACACTCTTTTGATCAGAGGATCAAACATCATTGAAGTGGAACCATTCTCCCCCATTCACACAATCCAGAGGATAGTTTATGGACATCTGCAGAAGACAAAGTGTCCTCCCCATCAGATGAAGACAGGGTTGCCCTTGAAATTCTTGTTGATATCACCAAAGGCTCTCCACCAGTCATTGATATCATGACCTCTAAGGGAATGTCCACCAAATATCCAGAATCATTGGATGCCTTTATACGCAGGCTAGTATTTACTCTGGATGAAAGTGAACCATATTCAAATGTCATTGACAAACAGCCAATGAAAGCAAGGAATTGTGTCAGCTTTGACTTGTGGAATGCTATCAATACACTAGCAGACCTTTGTGAACTGACATCTTATGAAGAGCTGTTTCTTCACTGCCTCTGCATATTTCATAATGTACCAGTCCCAAAATGTGTCCTTGAGGGACTATCCTGCTTAATAAAGCGCTCCTATAGCCAGTTGACCTCATGTCAAGAGATGTATCAGAAACTAGTGGAATTTAACCTATTGAAATCATATCCACATCCTGTTGTCCTTTGTCCCACTGGAGGGGAAGTGAAGGAAGCACCTCCATGCTATGGTGTGGCACCTGTTGTTGCCACAGCGATATGGAATGGCAAGATGAATGACACTGACAAAGTTATGGCCCTAGGCATTGTGTACAGAGTATTTGAAGACATCTACTCAAACAGGCATATTCTGAGCTCATCAGAACTTCAACACGTCTTTGGTTTAGTGTGTGTAGTGCTTGAGGTGTGTAACTGCATCTGCTACCTGATAGGTGAAGAGTGCTACCAGCTGTTCTATCTAATGCTAGAAGATTCAAGAACATATGCAATGCTTTATCATGACTGTATCTCAGTTTTACAGTTTTGTGTTGTAGATGTGTTGACATTATATGTATTCCCTTCATTTGAGAATGGACTCTTTGATGCATGACAGGGAATGGGTGTGCAATTCTGTCTCTATGTAGTATCATTTTGCCTAGAAATCATTACCCTCAGTTGACTAAATCAGATGCACAAACAAGAGTGACTGAGACCTTATGTTCCAGAACATGCTTCCATGATCAAAAGATGAGCATGCTGAATTATTATATTGCTACTATGGTTGTGTTTGGGAGAACTAATGAATGGTGTCTTTTAGGTCCCATCCAAGTATGCATAAAAGAACAGCAGTGGGCTAACAAGTCAAATATTGACATCAGTTTGAATTAGTGGTGATGATAGATGGATCCATAGTGAGAGGTCTAAACAGTGTGCCCCTCCCTCTTGCTGAAACCCTGAAGCCACCACTGGTAAGGTGGAACACTGCATGCCGCTTCAATGTCTCAGTTACATTGAATGCCTAAATTCTACTTCAGAACATCAAAACAGAGATTACAAGACATGCATTCAGTCAAACCCAATTGCCTGGTTCCTTATATCATGTATATACAATATATATTAAAATTATTAAACAATTTGATGACATTAACATGATATCATGACTCTGCCCTGCCGTCTTGAGTGAGCCAAATTTCTGGTGCAGCAGCCCATTGCAGCAGAGACCCACAAGCTCCACCCCAATGGACTAAAAATGTCCGGAGTTGGTTGGGACTTGCATTCCAAGCTTTTGATTCTGTCTCTAAACCACAATTTTCTCATAACGTTATACGTCTATGGCAGAGGTTAGAATATTGATTGGAATAGAGCACCTTCAGCAGTCACACACACACACACACACACACACACACATGTATATGCACGCAACTGCAACGAGTTCCATCACAGCGATATGTCTGATCATCTTCCCAGAGCATCCTCCACAGCTGTCTGATGGGGCCCTGATCATCTTCCCAGAAATCCTCCACAGCTGTCTGATGGGGCCTGACCATCTTCCCAGAGCACTCCAGAAATCCTTATAGTCATGGACCTGACCATCTTCCTGGAGCAAGCCAGCAATCCTGTGGGGAGTACGAGGGAGGGAAATTAGCTGAGGGAGTGGTTGAGAGCTGTAAGGAGGGGTCAAGAAAGGTAGAGAGGGAGGGAAGGGATCTTAAGAGGGAGGGATGAATAAAGGACAATAACAAAGTTGGAGTAATTACTTTCTATACATGTATCACCTGTATGGACATAACTGTGCATAACATGTACCTCTGTCCCAACCCCAAACTGGAAGGTGGTACTATCAGCTGCCTGGTGCCTCATTTTGGTGAAGCCATCAACACCACTGCCACAGTCATAAGTGATGTTCTGGCGCACACTGCTGTACTTGAGGCGCAGGAAGCGCAGGGGTATGGAGAGGTCAGCCTGCTAACATGGAGGGAGAGGAGGAACATTATGACTAGGACGTCACATCCATCCTTACAAGTTTCATGTGTACATGTAACTGCATGGTGTTAACAGTTACAGATACATGTACTTATGTGTACATGGCCTACCAGGTACATCTAGCATCAAAAGTCACTTGAAACCTCCACATCCACCTTGCCAGAGTGGACTACTTTGGCTCAATGTTCTTGGCGTGTATTTCCTGTCTGTCCCTGGAAAGGGATACATCTAGTTTGAACATTTAAAGCCCTCTCTAGACAGACTGAGCACAAATACATACACTTTCTTTTAGAAGGAATGGGGGGGGGGGGGGGGGGGGGGGGGGGGGGTGTGAACTGGGGGGTGTTGTGGTAACCTCAAACTATTTATTATTTAGATAGCGCCAGTATAATTACTTCACATGCAACAATCCGAACAAGATCATTGTTAATGTCTGTTGTCCTGAATGTCCACCTGGGTGTCCAATTATATCTCCCGGGTGGACATTCAGGACAATAGACATTAAACAGTAATACACAAGCCACACCGTTTTTCAGATTATTATAGACAACCAATCAATCTAAATAGCAAGGATACAACAACTGAGCTCATGTGGAAGTGTTGCTTAGAAAGTTGAAAGCAAATGTGTAATGGTTTTCGTTGAAGTTTATTAGATGCTTGCAGAAAATGAGATATCATTAGAGGTTCTTTTTGTAGTGTTATGTTGTATTAGCTATTAGCATACGCTTGTATTAATTAACAAGCACAGACTTATAATTTATACCTCTGCCAAGGCGATCATATGCACCAATTGTATTGCAATTTGTTCTACTGGCTGTATTCTTGCTACTTATTTTTGTGTTGTGCAGTTTCCATCTAGTTTCAGAGTAAGGTTCGCATGGTATGTATTTCACAGCATATGATCCAATCTTCTATCTAGTGTGACTGTATTATCTCTATGTACATGTAAACCTGTCACTCTTCTTTGTAACAGTCCATTACATAGCAAGAAAACGTTTTTTGGCAGTTTATCTTACTTCTTCTGCCTACTCTGATTAAATCCTCCTTATCTTACAGCATTTTCTACCAGGCATCTACTCTAAATACAGCCCACCAACTATACTGCTTTGTTGCAGCCCTTCCTAAACACATGTACTCACAGCTGCTTCTGGTGTTCCTGGGGCTCCTTCGACCTGGGGTGCCAACAGGATTGCCTGCAGCCCCAGCCAGCCCTGGTAGACCAATATCACCCTACGAGGTGACCTTGGTGAGTAGAGCATAGGACAGTGCGATTCCCTTCGCTCCCACAAGTCCAATCCTGTCTAGACCCCCAGGAACACCCTAAAGGAGTGTGGATGTGTGTGTACATGCATAGATTTTACAGGGAAGAAATGAAATGAACACACACCACCCATAACCTGCCGCCATACACATCATACACACTCACTAGTACTCCAGGATGGCCATCACTACCATTATATGTATTAAAACCCTGTGACACTGGAGAGGAGAGAGGTACAATGAAATGGGAGGGGTATAACCAACTTCCCAAGCACTCCAGAAATCCTTGTGGATTTTTGAAGTGCTCCGGGAAGATAGATGGTCAGGCCCCATCAGACAGTTGTGGTGACCATCTTCCTGGAGCAAGCCAGCAATCCTCCATAGCTGTCTGATGAGGCCTGATCATCTTCCCAGAGCAAGCCAGAAATCTACAGTACTGGACCTGCCCATAATACTCCAAAATCCACAGTACAGGACCTGACCATAGTCCTGGAGCATGCCAGAAATCCTCCACAGCCATCTGATGGGGCCTGACCATCGTCCTGGAGCAAGCCAGAAATCCTCCACAGCTGTCTGATGGAGCCTGACCATCTTCCTGGAACAAGCCAGCAATCCTCCATAGCTGGCCTGACCATCTTCCCAGAGCAAGCCAGAAATCTACAGTACTGGACCTGACCATCTTCCCAGAGCATGCCAGAAATACTCCACGGCCTTCTGATGGGGCCTGACCATCTTCCCAGAGCACTCCAGAAATCCTCCACAGCTGTCTGATGGGGCCTGACCATCTTCCCAGAGCACTCCAGAAATCCTCCACAGCAGTCTGATGGGGCCTGACCATCTTCCCAGAGCAAGCCAGAAATCTTCAGTCCTGGACATAACCATCTTCCTGGAGCAAGCTAGAAATCCT
This sequence comes from Ephydatia muelleri, assembly GCA_013339895.1. Classification (NCBI taxonomy): domain Eukaryota; kingdom Metazoa; phylum Porifera; class Demospongiae; order Spongillida; family Spongillidae; genus Ephydatia; species Ephydatia muelleri. The sequence continues at coordinate 28,769 of JABACO010000272.1, read as the reverse complement.
CCATAGCTGTCTGATGGGGCCTGATCATCTATCTTTCCAGAGCACTCCAAAAATCCACAGACTTGGGCCTGACCATCTTTCCAGAGCATGCCAGAAATTCTCCACAGCTGTCTGATGGGGCCTGACCATCTTCCTGGAGCAAGTCAGCATTCCCGCCTCCACAGCTGTCTGATGGGGCCTGACCATCTTCCCAGAGCATGCCAGAAATCCTCCACAGCTGTCTGATGGGGCCTGACCATCTTCCCAGAGCATGCCAGAAATCCTCCTTAGCCATCTGATAGGGCCTGACCATCTTCCCAGAGCAAGCCAGCAATCCTCAGTCCTGGACACATCTGATGGTAGGTGTGGAGTAAGTAACACATTTACATTCCTAACTGTCATACAAGCACATAAGTGAATGTTAGGTGAGAAAGGTCATAAGCAGCTAATTATTGTTTGTATTCTCACCACAGATCAGGAGGTGGTGTCTCTAAAGCTTCTCGATTCACAAATGATCCTGGTAAGGCTACTATCCAATGTGTAGCCTACATGCAGTAATATAAATACTTCATTTCAACTTGGCTACCTGACTTGCTGTGAAGTCCTTTTTACTGTCTCACATGTAGCATGGCCTTGATTGACGAATGAACACTGTTACTCGAATGTACACTGTAAAGTCGTATAGTTTGGCATGCTATCAACACCATACACTTACAGTACAGGAAATATATGACATGCCTAATATATAAGACTTGCCCGCACAATAACATGCTTACCCCAGCTTTATTACACATATATGAAGGGAAATAAATACTTACACATATGATTATGTATTGTTTTGCAGGAGGATTTGAATACTTATGGTATCGACTGGAATGGTCCACTTGCTGTTTCCAGAAATGACGATGATTATGAGGTCACAGTACCGTATATTCAATCTCCTTTACCAGATGGTGTATTGCATGACTTGCAGGAAAACTGTTCATCCTCTTGACCAAAGTTCTAACCATGGCATTGACTTATACATGTCAGCTTTGCAATTTGTTAGTTGTCGATTGTAAGTGCCTGTGAATGTTGTCTATAACTCAAATTTGCAATTTGTTACTAGTAGATTGCGGAGAAAGAACATGCATGCGCATGAATGAAACCTTTTTCTTTTTTTCACCGTATTATTTCCTGCATGAAATATTGTCGCAGAGAAGTTCACAGTTATATCTTTTCTTTCTTTTTTTTTTCCATGGGAGGGCTGTACAGTGACACAATTACGATACGAACCACATTGCATTCACCGTGAAATCATTTTGGGACTCGCTTTTATTTTAACGTTCAATCAAACAGTAATTTTACAGTGGATTTTTAAAATGAAATGGTATCATTTCTTTCTGGTGTATATAACCATGCCGTGGAGCAAGCCCGTTCTGAACTGAGGTACAGTCGAGGCTAGGAAGCTAGATACTTCCTTATACCAGTTTGGCAACATAAGGGAAATAGAATTCACCATTCTATGCGGTATCCCCACAGCATGATACTGAGGACGGTTTATGTATTGGTTCTTGAGTCGCCAACAACGCGGCCTCAACTCGAAAACTATGTGATTGTTGACAAATAATTGTTCGATGATATATCGCGATATAGACGATATCGGCAAAGAACCATATCGTGGCAGAACTAGCTACAATACAGTTCCCAATAAAGGTGGATGTATGAGGATGGTAGGCTTTCCATGTGTGAATGTTGTACAATAATTGCAGGATTGGTATAAGGGTGTGCTATATTGTGGGTGTAGTGGGAGTTGCTTGTGAGTTGTAGCTATTTAAAAGAATAATGCGCCCATAAAATAGCATGCAAGCACTACAGCCGCATAGGACGGTACTTTATGTGGTACACTTGTGAGAAATGTATGTAGGCGCATATGCAAGTATTAATTAACAGTGTGTCACTGTGATGGGGTATGCAGACCTATTTTGATAGGCCCTTGATTTGAATTCATGCAAGCCAACTATTACTGCTGAAATCTAGTTTATTTTTTGGTGAGGGTAAGTGATACCTGTTTATTTTTTTATGGAACAATTCAAATTGAGGCTTTGTCTTCTTGATCATGAGGTGGTGGCAGTGCCACCAAATTTTGGTCCTTACAATCAATGGCAGTCCGTTTATCAGTTTTAATTTATATTGTTTTATATAGCTAGCTCCCATGTGCCTCAAGTTCAACTCTCAAGATAAAGTTATTTACAGCACAGTAGATGTGGGTCTCATATATTAAACACCTTCATCAGTACCTTGCAAAAGATGCTCCCTCACTGTGCATTGAAAAAGGTGAATTAACATTCACCTTTTTTTCAATTGATATTATTGCAAATAACTACTGATCTGCAGTCCTGGGTCGCGTACAGGTGATGGAAGTATTCCATGCATGCACAATATTTCATTTAACATCACCTTTTTTTTTTTCAATGATACATACTGAACATATGCAGAAATCAGTGGTCACCAGGAAAGTGATGGTGTTCAAAAAGACATCCTATAGTATGTGTTCCCTTGCTAGTACATAGGGATAGTGTGGTTTGAATTTGTGTTGAATTTATAAGTGCTAATGGTTCGGATGTATTCAAAACAAAGTTAGACTTACACCTATTTAAATGTATGAAAATGGTTACTCTTGAATTTAATTAACTAACCGCAAGTTATATAACATTTGCCACCTCATTTTTACGTGTAGAAAGGTTTGTAAGGTGCAAACTGTGCAAAAATATATATACTATTACATTGAAGATTTCAGTTCGGGAAAGCAAAACATAGCTTCCCATTAATATGTACACAAAATCAATGTTTTCTGACCTAATTACTGTATTCCACTGTTTTTAAAAATTGAATCTTAACGAAAAATTGAGTTGCCACCCTTTATTATAATTTGCAGCACATTGGTACATGTTTTCATGCCATTTGTTTTTTCCATTACATAGATATTTCTAGTTCGGGGAGCCTTTGAACAATGTTCGGTTACTGGCGCCGCCATTTTGACCGTTGTTGAATAAATGGTCGTCATAACAGAAACACGGCCGGCTACATGTATGTACCATTACATGAAGCTTTAAACTAAACAATGATAGTTAGGTTTATTAACTCGCAAATGTTCACAAACTATTACTGGCCACATCCCCGCTTCGCAGAGGCGGATCCATGCAGTATTTTGGTAAGGGGCCGGGGTTCGTGGAGCCCTGGTTGAGTACGAAAACGGGGGGGGGGGTGTTCGAGATACAAGAACTGAGACGCGATTCGCCGAAGTGGCGCTCTGATTCTAATTTGATGCTTCATAACCGTTCAAATTTGTCCAACCCCACGGGTCCGCTACAGCAACATATAGGTAACATGTCACTTATGCGGGCAGTCTGCATTTGAGAACAGCCAATTATAAACGGCTTTCTATCTGAAATTTGTGACCACGCCAGCTGGCGTGTAAGGTGGGAGATAATATAGTAAGGTCATCGTTGATTAATTAATTCATGTCGCAGACATGCAAATTGTCTGTTCAGAGCATAGTACGAGGGACTAGGTTTATATGGCGGCGGATCAGTCAGTTCGGTGTTGCATCCTTTAATTTCCCTCGCTTTTTTATTTGCAAGATCTATAGAACGTTTGAAGCTGATCCGATTTGACTATTATTTAATGTCCTTTTAATAATAACGTATTACGTTGCGTGATCGCTCTGCATGCAATACATACTCGCAGATCACCTTTGCACGAACATTAGGTTTATTGACAGTGTCACTTTTAACCTGGAGTCATCAATCCATTCAACCATGCGTATTTGATCATAAATCAACTGAACATTTATCCCAGTAAATTGTGAAGGACTATACTAGCTGCACGAAAGATGCCATGCAATACCTGACCTTGTTATTGTCATAACCAGTAGTTGTAAGGAAACAATGCCTGCATACTATCTGCTGCACTCTGCATTGTAACCATATACCATATGCAGGCAACCATTTGCTTCATGCATATATTGAATGCGTGCACCAATTTAGGTGCACACGCACAGATAGTAAAAGTATGCAGGCCTCCTGCATGGGCAGCAAGTTAGTTCTAATCTCTTCATCATGCATTTACCATGCATGCAATTGAGAGCTATGGGTAAACTGCACTTCAAAACATTAATTACTGCAGCGGTGCAGTCATGTTATCTTGCACCATATTGTCTTGCATAATGCACAATCACTTAACGTAATTAATCGCAGACTATGACAGCATAATTGGATCATGCACCATCAACCGCATGTATCACAATGTATGCATGCACGGATAATGCTCGCAACTACACGTAGTGAAATGAACAAGAAAAGCGTGGAAATTGTAACTGAGCATTGTCCGAGGTTACCAGGCAAAAGAGTCTATTAAAAATCGCCGAGCTTTTTCATGTATACCGATAGAACTTACGTATATAAGCGTTGGAACATACAACCATTTTGAAAGTAATGCCTCGAGTGCTACTGACAAAGAGAATGACATGAGGCATATCCCACTGGGTTCGAGCAAGGATTGTAATAGTCAATAATCATTGGTTAGAGCTACTAGCTGGTTCAAGTAGACAATGATAAATTTAAAGAACAGATCACATCGCACACTGCAATGAGGCATAACAGATATATTGTGTGCACACATGATTTCTGAATGTTTTGGTCAGTCTTTATCGGGATACGTTGCATGATTTATTTATCAACTAACTGCATATGCGTGGGCGTACCGCAGTAGCCACATCCTCGCGCAGAAGCTGTATTAAAGACTTTCGTTATTTTACTATTTAATTATACCAGATTTAAATCAAAGTTACATGTGCACGTGAGCCAAAGTTTCGTCATGAATGGTATTAACATGATATTTAAATATCTTGCGTCATCTTTTAAATACATTTATGAATAAATTTTACTAATTATGCGCGGTTGAAATTAATTTAAATGTCTTGATTTTAGTAAAAGGGTGCTTAATGTTTTTTTCATGAAAAATGCATATTATAATCAAATCGATTTTTAGAGTATATTAAACATGTTTTTAATTCAATGTGGAAAAAAACAACAGGATGACCGCGTATGTATGGGCCATTTCTGGATATGAGCAAATTAGTGCTCATTGTAAAAACAAAGCAAAAGCACACAGCGGCTAGCTAATAATGTATGCAGTATAATATTTAACTGTAGTGTGGAATAAACACCAAAGTAAAAACTCGGTGATTTTAGTGTGTACACAGCTGAGTCTGTCAGCTGTTCATTCAGCAGAAGTCAGGAAGAGGTGACCAGAAGTGCAGTGAGTTTTTAACATGCAGAGTTTGTATCCCAATGCCTGTGTAGATGGTATAAAAGGTTTCCCAGCTTTGAAATAAATGTAATATGCACAAGTACGTTACCAGAAAACAGTGTAATACAAATGCCAACATTGGTACCATTTCATGAACATTCTAAAAAAAGTGCTCCTCCATCATGGTTGCCAATCTGTGTAAGTAGTAAGCAGACTGTGATATTATTTATCTTGGCGCCAATGACTGGCCAGGGGAGTCAAAATTTAGAGGACTATGACACCGGCTCATTCAAGGCCTTTTTAAAAAATCATCTTCTTATATTGCTTCGAAACTTGCCTAAGCTTATAGCAAGTTTGCTCCATAGTTGTTAACGTTCGACATCAGCCAACTCATGAACTGTAAAGTGTTCAACGTTTTATCCGAAACTACTTAATACTAGTATCAAATTAAATTCACTACGTCACAAAACCACTAGCACGTGTAGTGATTACGCATCACAATAAACGTTCGCAGTCCGACCTGCTGGTGCGAAACGCACTTGAACGCTGCAGAAATACTCCGCTGTGAAATTTTGGAGTCATCATTAAGACGGTACATGACGAAACCCGTGCCCACAGCGACGTTTTAACGTGTCTATTGTTAACAGATGACGAGGAAAGGATCTGATCACGTGCAACATTTGGGCTCAATATGGATGTGGCTTTGCTATGACGTAAGTCAAGCGCTCACCTTGATTTACGTAGGCCTACATTATTCCCCTTCATTAATTTCATTATGTAAGGTACTGTAATTGCAATGACCTATTCACTGTTAGTGTGCTATACGTAGCGATAGGATTTCTGTGTTGTTTGGAAGTTAAGTGTTCTACTTCACTTTGGGGAGGCTGTGTGATATTGTATATGGTGTATGTGTGACATTGATGAGCAATGTGGGTTTTATGTGCGACTGTCATCATTGTGTGCTATCTCTTGTCTGATGTCATCCTATTCTCCCCCCTCTCCCCCTCCAGAGTTGAATTTGATGCTGTGTCAGTGTAGGGCATGAGATCCACCAACCACATTGTGTGAACACTTTCAGTCAGGCTACACAACACAGGTCGATGTCCACTGAGGAGTGTGTGTGTGTGGGACTGTTGTGGGTAAGTGTTCTGTGTGGGAAGCCATGTGATATTGTATATGATGCATGTGTGAGGCATCATCATCTGTGCAATTGTGTGATATTCTCCCTCAATTCCACTTGAGTATCAAAATGAATTCGATGCTGTGTCGGTGGAGGGCATGCGGTCCACCTTCGAGTTGTCATAACATGCAAGTTGTGAGCAACTCGCGCCTGTTGTGTGTGTGTGTGTGTGTGTGTGTGTTTGTGTGTGTGTGTATGTGTGTGTGTGTGTGTGTGTGTAAGTTGCTACGTGTGAACGATACACTCGCGAGTAACTTGAGCATGAACAAGACAGCACTCTTGTGGGTACTCACTTGTGCTTTGCATGCGTGCATACCAGTACAATTTAACCAAGCCAAAACATTCTAGGATGTTCACCTGCACCAAGTGCAGGTATAAGTATTGGGCTACCTCCATGCTGAAAAAACAGCCGGTATTTCGAACCCTGCCAATTCTACTAAAGGGTGCCCAAAACTCAAACGCACATATTTTCCGTGCTGCATGGGTCATGTCCTCACCAAGGCAATAGTTAGCCCCTTGATTTGGATTCGCTAAATGGTATACAGAGAGTAAGGGATATATGGGCCAGTGTACGCGGCTTATACAAACTTAATGGAGAATGGCTGTGTATAGAGTGCATTTAAAATGGCTGAGAGTTGCATCTTGCGTGAAACATAGCACATTTGCTTCTTTTTCCCACACTAAGTAATTAACCTTTAATATCCAGCATTGGTCCTAGATCTAGACCATTAGTGGGTCCTAGATCTAGGACCACTACATTTCTCAACTTCAAAATTATATTTTTCAACTTAATATTTTATTGTGTTCTCCAATCTTAGTTGGATAAATAGTAGTTACAGAAGAAAGCACTTTAACAATTCATTTATTTTCCAATATCTACTGTAGCAGAATGAGTTTTTTTGTAAATCAAATTGCTGAAAATGAGTTAAGAAAGTGAATCAATCTATTTTTTTGCTTTAACTTCACACCCACATGTGCTCTATTTTAGGGGAACACATTTTAACAACTACCCTATAACTGTACTCTGATTTATGCATATATATGATGAGATCAACGGATGTGTTTTTGAGTGACATCTATAAATGTTTGCATTTACATGAAGAGCAAAATTAGCATTCAGGAGGAGAATTTAAATATTTGTCCTACCCATACCCCTGGCACTGTGAGTTTATGCTCTTTCCTCAAATCAACCAATCACATTTAATGATTTACATTTAATTATTAAAATGAATAAATTTTCACAGTACAAGATTTTAACAGTTAGCAAGATATAATACATTACACATAGATATGATAAACTATAGGGTATGGTGTGTGAGTCAACAGACTAAGTAGATCTCAGAGACTTTGGCACGGGGGTCTGCCCTTGCAAGAAATGCTCTGGCATTTGAGCGAACAAGGGATAAGTTCAGACTGCTGGTAGATGCTATCAAGAGTGGTAGATAACGGTGGAATTAGCCTGGACTGAAAGGCGAGATGCTATTTTTGAAATGATTTTAATATTTATATGGTTATTTATAAAGTGTTAAACATGGATAGGAAATCAATAATCAATAGTAACATACATACTTTGTAAACAAAAGTTGGTTAACCCTTTCTCATCACGGATTATTGAATACCATCATTGTGTTTGCAGCAATATTACTGCAACTAACACAGCAGTAGGAACATTTCGAATGGCATGCTGTGCACTTTAGTTTGCACATAAGATTTTCATCCAGGGCCGGCGGAAGCTTATATAAAGTGGTAGGGCAAGCTATGAATAATTAATTAACCACAAAAATTCAATTACGCATAACATATTACAGTCAGTTAAAACTTTCCAAAAATAGATATTCTGTGCTCTGAGCGACCTACGAATTCATTTGCTATTTCATTATCATTGATTGCATCAGTTTGTTCACTATAAGTATGAAGTATCATAAAATTATTCAGCCTTTCCTGCTTCATAGTGCTTCTCAAATAGGTCTTTGTTCTTCTCAATGTATTGACAAATGGTACTATATCTATCATTATACTTGAAATTAGAAAATACTTACAAACGCTGGGTCGACATTTGATGGCTTCAGCTTTTTTTGTCCCAGGCTCACTACGCACGTGTGACAAAATAACACATCCTTCGCTTCATCGTAGTGCAAAAATGGCCACAGCTTGAACCAAGAAGATTGGCAAGCCCTCATTGCTTTCCCAAATGATCGTTGCGGATACTTAAATCTGAGGCTGGATGATGCGGTTGACTTCCAACCTCAGGTAGAGCGTCCATTGCAAACGGTATGGCGGCCATTGCGCATGCTAACGGTTATTTATAAATTTAATCAAAGCGAATTAATTAATGAAAATTATTAATAATAATCTTAGTCGCGGGGAAAAAGTGGTAGGGCAAATGCCCTACCTGCCCTATGGGCTGCGCCGGCCCTGTCATCTGATACATTGGTAAATCTTTCAATTTCCATAATTAATTAGGCCTAGAGAAAAATAATACATTTACATACATCTAGGAATAGAATTGTATCAATGACTTCCCCTTCATTTGAATGTCGGCAAACTGTTCACCCATCTTCTAGAAATTCATTGAAAATCAGCTGGTGACCCAGTTTGCCAATGAATGCAGTAAAGCTATCAACACGTTTGGGATCTGAAAAAGCCTGCACAAACTCATATTTGTAGGCCTTATAGGCATCAACAATGCAGATCCTATAAATGGTTCCAAACATATGATGTCACCAACTGTGAGTGTACCATTCACGTTCCATTGCTAGCGAACCTTGGCGCAAGTGATCGTGGACATCAATTGCACTAAACTTCTCAAAGAAAATTTCTATCATGTGCGGTATGCAACTATTCCAGTCACCATATTCTTTATCAATGCCCCCGAACTGTTTCATCTGTGGTAGTGCCATCCGACCACTTTACATGAATCCGACACTGGTGACCTGCTCCGATGACCTGTGCAACACTTCCAGAACAATTCTGATTCTTTTTGTTTTTTCCCCTACAACAGCATCACTAATGACAAAGTTCTTTCCCATTTTCGCTGTAATGCCCGCAAATTGATGGATGCGCAATGTCTGGATGCTTTTATCTTGTGACACAAGATGAAAGATACCATTCCCAAGTAGCATGCACTTATCTAAATAAGACAGAACATTTTTAGAATTTTAAAGCAGCCATTTGTTATTTTCAGCAGCTTAGTTAGTCGTCCTAGATCTAGGACGGTTGGGGATTAAAGATTAAAGTATATTACGAGTGCGGTTTCTTGCAAGAAATTAGTATTTCAGATGTTTCAGTAATAGTTGGTTTTAAACAATGCACAAATTTGATCGTGTGTGTGTGTGTGTGTGTGTGTGTGTGTAACCACCTAACAACACTGTATATATATATATAAACCATATATCCAGAAAACTACACTGTTGGCAAACCTGGTAAATGTTTTGCAACCAAAATTGTACCAGGTGGTGTAATTTTGGCTACAAAAAATGTACCACCTGGTACAATAGCTGCGTGCCAGACTGTAGTGGATATGAGGATGGCAGGTGTTCAGTGTGGGGAAGCTGTGTGATGAACCTTGTATATGGATTTTAGTTAGGACAGTTCCAAGGCAGGGGGAGGATTTGGGAGGGGTGTGCCCCTCCCACACAAAGTTTTAATGTGGTAGTTGGTTTATGCAGCCTCATACTAGCACTAGCTTTGCAATGCATTGTACTGCAATACTGCGATATTGAACCAAATTGATTTTAACACTGTCTCCCATGTCCATACATGTATTTGACTGCAGCTTTTAATATAAACTTCAGTGGTATTAACATGCAGTATGTCCCCCAACAATAGAAGTCTGGGGAGGAGGTTGGCGGACAGTGCAGAACACAATGGCAGGGGGAATTCTTGTACAAGATGGTTATTATTTGGTACAAGCATTTATTGTAACCTTATTTTCCTCTTGCAGCTCCTTCTACTGTTAGCCAGCACTGTGTGTGTGGACCACTGACACACGAATTTCTTTGAATTTGCACTCGTGAGCGCGCTGGGACCTACCTAGAGATATTAGATCTCTGCATGAATATATCTACACAGTTACCAACACCATTGATGAGTGTAGCTGTTTCCATTTGTTAACTATCAAATCACTTCGTTGGTGGCACGAGCTTAGTTATACTTATCGTCGTCATAAGCATGTGACTGCATGGTCAGTACGTACCGGTCCTAGCACGGAGAGGAGATGAAGCTGAGCGTACACCTACACCCTATGAAAGCGTGGGTGATCATAAGTAACATCTAAACCATGGCCTGGTACGAAACGATGGCACTGGTATAATGTCTATGACGATATCAGTTCTGTAACGGGACTGTAACAATGTACTGACCAAACGTACTGTTACGGAGCTGTAACGAGAATGACACAGCCCAAATACGAGACGGCGCGACGAAAAATGTGCGCGTGTCGAATTATGGCCTCCCCCCAATAATATTCGACCACCTAAATTGTTCGGTTGGCGGACCAAAAAATTATGTGGGCAGCACGGGGAATACCCTGGGTTAATCCCTAACGTACATGATTAAGTATGGAGATACTAGTACCATCATCGAGACCAGAACTGTTTCAGGTAAGATTCTTTCCTCCCACCCCCCCGCTTGATATCAGATATAATATAATCTCTGTTCATACTGCCTTTGAGGACACTTAATATGCAGTCCCACCCCCACCCCCCACCCCCACTTGAATTTAATATTTCGTGTACGTGTAAATGCGCCAGCGGATTATGGGGTTGATAAAATCTTTTACATTGCATTAGGAGGGCGGACCCTCATCCTCTGTCTTTACAAACTATCCGACGTGGCTAACACTTCCGTTTGGTGCCACAAGAGATCATATATATGATCTCTGGTGGCACGCTGTTGTCCCTCGGGAGGAGGGTGCACCACGTAAAGATCGAGCGTCGCTGAATTTAAAACGTCCATCAACTCGATCATGCGCTTGCCCCAACGCATCGTTTAATCTTGGTTTTGTTGCATGGGTACACCGTAGGATTCTTCACAGCGGCCTGCCATTTCATTGTACGTACACAGAAACTGTATATCATATTATCTCAGATATCGGTAAGAGTGGGTGCAGGATCTGAGGTACTACTGATGGAGTGAAGCGCCAGAGTTTTCCAAGGTTCCAAAAATGTCATACTCACTAACAGCATCATAATCTGTGTTAAACAACTACTGCATGTTTTCTTTGAGATATGAAGTATGAGTGAAGTGTCTGTGTGGTGTGTGTGTGTGTGTGTGTGTGTGTGTGTGTGTGTGTGTGTGTGTGTGTGTGTGTGTGTGTGTGTGTGTGTGTGTGTGTGTGTGTGTGTGTGTGTGTGTGTGTGTGTGTGTGTGTGTGTGTGTGTGTTGCTCCAGACATTGTTCTAGGCATTGCTCCAAATAGTGCTTCAACCACTGCACTGATGACCACTGACTCAGTCCTGTTGTCATCCTTCCCATTCATAAAAACCCATTGGAAACAAATAGCATTCAAATGGAGTCATCTCACCCAATGAATGATGCGTATTTTAATGTGGTTGACGAGAAGGACATGCCAAATAGGATTTGTAAATTGGGACATGAGAGTGGTGAATGCTCATCTAATCTGAACACTGAAGGAGATCAAGTGTCATGCCTATCTTGGAGCAATGCGTCCATGACCTGTACATGTACAGCTGCTCTCAACAATTCAATACTGTGTAATCCTCCAACAGCTCCACTAGCTTGTGTAACAGTTCAAGATGCTGTTGTTCGTGGGTACAAGAAAGGGCTGCAAAGACAAAGTTCACAAAAGGACTTCGAATGTGCATGTGTGGCAGAAGACCCCTCCCCTTCCAGCACAGAGATGGTACACACTACCCTCAATATTGTCAGTGAGTTCAAAGGTGTTGCAGCTGATCTGGTCACAGGCAGAGGGGCTGGTGCTAAGCCACAAAGCCAAGCTCAAAGCACTAATGCCCATTGCCCAATGTCACAAAGACCCCTTGATCAAGTCAACATTCTAGACATGACACAAACTAACTGCAAAGCTAATACACAAACCTTTGCTCAATCGAGTTGTGCTGCAAGAAATACTCCTGCAACCATTGCACCAATAGCACTGATCACCACACCTCCAAGAATTCATATTCCTTCATCCACTGTAACAATTGATGTAATTCTTTGTGAAGAAAGCAAAGCCATATTCAATTCAGCCACGGAGTGTTTGTGTTCTGCAGACTACAGTCACATGATCCCTCTGTTAGAGCAGATCACCCAGCACACCTGTGCCACTCAACACTGCCAAGCCTTGCTATTCAGACACTTTGGCCTGGGTCTCGCCCATTACACGATGGCCGACCACCATGAAGCCACAAAACACTTCATGGAGTACAGGAGCTTGGCCCTCACTCTGGCCAGACCTGCAGACATCTCTCTGGCCCATGTCTACCTAGGAGACATCTCCACCATTAAATCCAACTACAGCAATGCAGCTTATCACTATCTTGAGGCCATACACAACTACGGAACCAATAACCCAAGTACCCTCTTCAAACTGGTAATGCCCAGTGTTTCAGCACTCTATGCTAAGCAAGGGGCAGCTCTAAAGCAGACCTCTCAGATGCTCCAAGCAGTGGAGGCATTCAGAAATGCCATCCACCATGCACCAGACATCAAGAGCAGGCTCCCTGTCCACAGCAGCTTGGGGAACCTCCTCCAGTCCATGGGGGACTACACTGGGGCACTGCAAGAGTACAAAGAGGCAGCCAAGCTAGGGGAGGAGCTCAATGACCTCATCTCCCTCGGCTGGGCCCATGGGAACATGGGGAATGCGCACCTGGGTCTGCACCAGAAGGATGCAGCCCTCCATCACCTCAAGAAGGCATTGGCTCTCACCATAGAGCATGAGTCCACCCCTCAGGCCATGAGCAGAGCCTACAACAACCTCGGGACAGCCTACGAGAGCATGGAGGACTTCAAGGGGGCAGAGGAGAACTTCAACTTGGCTCTGGATCAAGCCATATATGGAAATGATGTTGCTGGTCAAGCAAGGGCACGAGGTAACCTAGGCAACCTCTTGATGTTGAGCAAGGAGTACGAGAGAGCTGTTGAGCAATATTCAGAAATCTTCAGACTCTCCAAAGACAGGCAAGTGCTGTCCACAGCATATCACAACAGGGGGTGTGCCTACCTTGAGTGGGCAGAATCAGGACAAAATGGCACAACCAGTGGGATTAGCAGCAACCTACAAGTCTTGTGCAATCCAGGCACCATGGTACCCAGTCCTGGATTTACACCTACAGGGCTGTACAGGCTGGGAGCTAGTGACCTGACACAGGCTATTGAGCTGTGCAATGAGGTGTTGCAGAGCACCAAAGGGTCCATGCAAGGACTGTCTCTCTCTGTGTCTCTGATTGAGAGCAGCTCCCGTACCTTCCACAAGCTGCAGGACTGTCTGATTGGTCTGCAGCAGATGGATGAAGCGCTTGTGATTGCTGAGCAGTGCAGAGCTAGGACCCTAAGGGAGAGACTGCTGGAGAAGATGGGGGGAGGTGTAAACCACCTGACCCCACCCCTCTCCCTGGAGCAGATGAGATACATTGTGAAATCCCAGGAGCATCCAGTTGTGTACTTATCCTACACAGGTGTCAAGCTGATAGTGTGGCTGATTATTTCCATATATGGTCATGTCCAAATAGATTGCAGAGTAGTTGAGGTTGAGAAGCTGGAGAAAGAGAAGTTTGGAGGCAAGACATTTGACCAATATGTCCGCCAGAGTGTGCAAGAGGCTGTGGTAGGCAACGATCTGGAGCTATTCCGGGAAGTGTCTAGTTCCCAGACCTCTCCACTAACAGTGCTATTCGATGTAGTTGGTCTTCCAATCCTTGACATGCTTAGAAAATGCAAACTGCATGACTTTAAAAACTTGATTTTAATTCCAGATAGCTACACCGGCCTTATTCCATTTGTTGCCCTCCATCCTGAGGGGGATTTCAACAATACCTTTGGTAGCACTTTCAGCATTCAGATGATGCCCTCCCTGTTGATCATGGGCATCCTAAATGAAGCCCACCCCACCAGGGCAGTGATGTACAATAGTAGGACAGCCTGTGTGGTTGGTAACCCTCACATCCCCATCTTTGAACACAACAATGAGGAATGGAGCCTGGGAAGACTTCCACATGCCACTGATGAGGCCAAGTGGATCTCCCAGCTTCTTAAAGTCCAACCACTTCTGCATGAGCAGGCCACTAAGGTTGCTGTGGTAAAAAAGCTAAGCCCTGCTCAGGTGATCCACATTGCTACACATGGTAGTGCCGAAATATTAGATACCTTAGCGTTTGCAGGTCCTGATTCATCAAATGGAAAGCCATCGAAATCTGAAGACATTCTTCTCCAACCAAGTGAGGTGGAACAGATGAACATCAAAGCGACCTTGGTTGTTCTGAGCAGTTGTAATAGCGGCCAAACAGTGCATGCAGATGGCATCATTGGGATGGGGAGGGCCTTCCTCCTTGCTGGTGCCCAGTCCATCCTCACCACTCTATGGAGGATCCCAGACGAGAGTGCAGGCATGTTCATGCAATTCTTCTACCAGTACCTGGTGGATGGCCTGGGCACCGTCCATGCCTTCCAGAAGGCCACTCTGAGTGTGAGGTGCTTCAGGAAGTACTCCCAGTACACACACTGGGGAGGGTTCCAGCTGATTGGGAGGGAGACTTACCTCCATAGAACGAAGACCACTGAGGAAGCATTGCTTGCTGCATCTCTGGGACCAAGGTGTGTCTTTCCCCAGGCAGCTGTAGTGGAGAAACTGGAGCAAGGACTAATTCAAAGTACACCACAGCCTAGCAATGTTCAAGTATGTTACAAGATGGGTGAGTATGTCTTCATTCAGGTGTTTTGTTTTGTCAAAACAGATCCTTCTGGGCTATGAAGGCACAGAGCTTACAGATCCTGTGAAAACTTTCATTCACTCCTACTACGATTATTTCAGAGGTGGGGTCTTCTGGATCAGCTGCAGATCAGAAGAAGTGGCGGCAGCTTGTGTCAAGAAAGCTTTGGAGGTGTGTGTGTGTGTGTGTGTGTGTGTGTGTGTATGTGTGTGTGTGCATGTGTGTGTGCATGTGTGTGTGTGCATGTGTGTGTGTGCATGTGTGTGTGTGCATGTGTGTGTGTGTGCATGTGTGCGTGTGCATGTGTGTGTGTGCATGTGTGTGTGTGTGCGTGTGTGTGTGCGTGTGTGTGTGTGAGAGTGTGTGTGTGTGTGTGTGTGTGTGGTGTGTGTGTGTGTGTGTGTGTGTGTGTGTGTGTGTGTGTGGCATTGAACATGTCTGGTTATCTTCACAGGTTATAGACGAGATTGAACTGAAGACACACAATATAGCTGCATTGGTTGTTCTGGAGAGCATAGGTCCAGATACATTGACCAGCTTTTCCAGTCTAAGAGAAATGGCAAAGTTCCACAAGTTACTATGTCACATATGCACTCACATTATTGCAACCCTCCATGCTGGAAACAACACTGACCTCAGTAGCATTGTGGGCCAGATAGACACTCTTTTGATCAGAGGATCAAACATCATTGAGGTGGAACCATTCTCCCTCATTCACACAACCCAGAGGATTGTTTATGGACACCTG
Source organism: Ephydatia muelleri (assembly GCA_013339895.1). NCBI lineage: Eukaryota > Metazoa > Porifera > Demospongiae > Spongillida > Spongillidae > Ephydatia > Ephydatia muelleri. The sequence goes on along the minus strand of JABACO010000272.1, from coordinate 12,679 downwards.
CAGAAGACAAAGTGTCCTTCCCCATCAGATGAAGACAGGGCTGCCCTTGAGATTCTTGTTGATATCACCAAGGGCTCTACACCTGTCATTGATATCATGACCTCTAAGGGAATGTGCTCCAAATATCCAGAATCATTAGATGCCTTTACATGCAGGCTCGTATTTACTGCGGATGAAAGTGAACTGTTTTCAAATGTCGTTGACAAACAGCCAATAAAAGCAAGGAATTGTGTCAGCTTTGACTTGTGGGATGCTATCAATACACTAGCAGACCTTTGTGAACTGACATCTTATGAAGAGCTGTTTCTTCACTGTCTCTGCATATTTCATAATGTACCAGTCCCAAAATGTGTACTTGAGAGACAATCCTGCTTAATAAAGACTTTCTTTAGCCAGATGACCTCATGTCAAGAGATGTGTCAGAAACTAGTGGATTTTAACCTGTTGAAATCATATCCACATCCTGTTGTTCTTTGTCCCATTGGAGATGTTAATGGGGAAGAGAAAGAAGCACCTCTATGCTATTGTGTGGCACCTGTTGTTGTCACAGCGATATGGAATGGCAAGATGAAAGACGCTGACAAAGAAAGGACACTAGACATTGTGTACAGAGTATTTGAAGACATCTACTCAAGCAGGCATATTCTGAGCTCATCAGAGCTTCAACACGTCTTTGGTTTAGTGTGTGTAGTGCTTGAGCTATGTAACTGCATCTGCTCACTGATAGGTGAAGAGCGCTGCCAGCTGTTCTATCTGATGCTAGAAAAATTCAAGAACATGTGCAATGCTTTATCATGACTATATCTCAGTTTCGTGTTGACATTATATGTATTCCCTTCATTTGAGAATTGACTCTTGATGCATGACAGGGAATGGGTGTGCAATTCTGTCTCTATGTAGTATCATTTTGCCTAGAAATCATTACCCTCAGTTGACGAAATCAGATGCACAAACAAGAGAGACTGGGAGACCTTATGTTCTAGAACATGTTTCCATAATCAAATGATGAGCATGCTGAATTATTGTATCGGTTTGTTTTGGGAGAACTAATCCTTTTAGGTCCCATCAATTTATGCATAAAAAGGAACACCAGTGGGCTAACAACGAGATATCGACATCAGTTTGAATTAGTGGTGATGATAGATGGATACATAGTGAGAGGTCTAAACAGTGTGCCCCTCCCTCTTGCTGAAACCCTGAAGCCACCACTGGTAAGGTGGAACACTAAATATGCACCTGGAGCTTCAACGTCTCATTTACATCGAATGCCTAATTTGTACTTCAGAAAATCGAAACAAAGATTACATTACATGCATTCATTCAACACCAATTGCCTGGTTCCTTATATCATGTATATACCACTTACATTATGATTATTAAACAATTAGATGACATTACCATGACATCACAACTCTGCCCTGCCAGCTTGGGTGAGTCAACTTTCTGGTGCAGCAGCCCTTGCAGCTGAGGCCCACAAGCTCCACCCCCAATGGACTAAAATGTCAATAATTGGTTGGGACATGCATTCCAAGCTTTTGATTGTGTCTCCGACCCCGATCTGCTCATAAAGTCATATGCCTATGGTAGACAAAGTGGTGAATTATTTCATTTCTATCTATCAAACTCAAAGGGCATGAATGAAGCTATGTCCTCACTGCTACCATTTATATCAGGAGTACCTCAAGGGTATGTTTTTCATCCTTTTGTTTTTTGTGCTATGCATAAACTATCTTTCTAATACCATCCCTTCTGTATGGCGTTCCTATGCATTCCTCATGTACGGACTGCGCACAGCAGTGGACAGTGCACTCGAAAATGTTTGCAATTGGAGTGATCTTTGGCAACTTAGAATTGCAAACCCTAAATGTAATACAATATCTTTTTACCACAATTCAAGATCTCTGAGTTAGGCCTACTTTATCATCTGACATCATAATGGTTACAACGATACTTCACATGTCAAGTATGCTGGCATCTAGGATGGAGAATTTGATGACTCAATGGGCTAAATCTTGAGTTCCTTCAGTTTCATTGTACCATTTATGATCTGTGTTTATTATATCAAATATACTATATTTTAAACACCTATGGCAATTAAATAAGTTTAACTCCCACTATGGTATAGTGGTCTTGGATTGACATTAGTCTCTATCCACTCTTCCTGTGCTTTCTCCAATGCTATTCATGTCACCAGTGCACCTAAGGCTTTCCAATACCTCAAAGAGGCAATAGCGGACTCTGCTGGTGAAATCCCATTCCAATCACTAATCAGCTCTCTCCAAGCCTCTCAGGTAAAATTGAAGATTAGTCCTTTTTAAGGTTCTTCCTATTAAACATCCATACAAGTCATATAGGACAACTTGACTTGGGCTTTTAAAGCCTGATGGCAAATACACATTTCTGTCGGTTGAACAAAGTGAATTAGACAGAAACTAAGCTCCCTCCAGCAACTGGAGTAGCCATGTGGTAAGTGGTACAAGTAGATGGGAAGGTGTCATTCTAAATGTCGTACAGTTGAGCAAGTTCGGTCGCTTTCAATGTTGTGTAATATGTTTCACGAGGCATTTTAGGCGTACCTAATGTCACGACAGATTGCAGCTCATTTGCGTTGTTGCACAGTTTTAAAAGGAGCCAGAAGGCAACTGGCGCAATGGCTGGAACACCTTCAGGAGTATGATATTGATATTGTCCATTGCAATGGAAGGAACCATAGTAATGTAGATGCTCTATCCAGACTGCGGTTTCTGGAGAGGAAGAGCAAAGACAGCCAGCATTCTAGCAACTGTAGTTGTACAACAATGCAAGACAAGTAGCTTCACAATAGTGCATTTGGACAGTACATGCAAAAGGAGCTTCCTGCACATAGAAGGACATTGCATTGTACAAATTTGGGATCAACTCCTGGTCAAAGAAGTGAGCTTTATCGTGTGTTCTTTGGAAAAGCTAGGAAATTATCAATCCCATCTCATTGTACCTCAAATTGAATCCTTTGAGAAACGGTCTTAGCAGAATTGCACAAAAGATCAACAAGGAGTCGTTTAGGTCAGGTGAAGACATTAGGTAAACTAAAAGAACGTTTCTATTGTGACCAGGTCAGTGGAACGATGTACAGAGCTGGTGCAATAGCAATACCTGTTCAGCATGTGCAACTAGGAAAATGTCAACCCCAAATCAACATTCTGGTCTTCAACAACTTCAAACTTGGTGTCCTGTGCAGTAGTTGCCATTGACATCCTAGGCCCCTTGCCAGAGAGCAATGCTGGAGATACTCATATCTTCGTCTAAGGAGACTATTTTACTCGGTAGATGGAGGCTATGCCATATGTGCAATGAGGAAGCGGTCAATATTACTTTTAATTAGCCTGAGGGCAATTTATCTGGTTTGGATTGATTACTTTTCAAGTTATTAATTAAATACTGAGTTACTAAAGTTAAATAACATTTGATCTTTAATGGCTTATTAAGTCTAATTATTTTTACAAACTCATTCCTTAATTAGAGAAACATAAATTAATCACTGATCAAGTACATTAATTAATTAACTTCAATAGTGAGTTATTAAATTACACAAAATCTCTTAACTGTGTGAGGGTTATTAAGTTTGATTTGTTGATTTGAATTTTTAAACAAAAATGTGGCAATGAAATAATTGATTGACATAGTTTTTGACTTTATTGTCTACCAAAAAATAATAATCATTATACAGATTGTTGCACATAATTAGTTCATATTAATTAACATTATTGTTGTTGATTTTAGTTAGTTAATCATTACAATGTACTACCTTATTAACTATTATTAGTATAGAGTTATAACTATTAAAACCTGTCCTGTTCATCTGGACACCCTGTATACGAATTCCTTGTTTACTCAATTGACTTACAAATCCTACTTTTAACCAATTTCAAGCTTTCAACTTTGTTGATTTTCTGTGAACTGGTACATTCCTTCATATGCATCCTATTCTTAAGGCACTGAATTTTTAGTTAGCAATGGAAGTGTTGCTAGTCCTGGAAATTTTGTAATTTTAAGTGTCAAACATTGTATTAGATTTTTGGAGTCACTATATGACTAATTTAATAAATAATAAAAATAAAAACAATTATTTTCATGCTAGCTGGGAGTTTTTATAAGCATTAATTACTTTATAATTTTTTTTCATTGATGTTGTATGCGCAACATTCACCACTTTTAGTTTGATTCTGACGTTGATTGAATGGCCCTAGACAACTCAATTACGAAGATCAGCAAGTCGTTTTGGATAATATATTTTTTGTTTCTTTTCAAATGGTCAGAAGGCTGTATTGGATGAAGAACTGCATGGTTTGTCACAAATTGACATTGAACAGTCCTTCATCAGGCATTTTATGCTAGCCATAATGTATGCCATACACGTTGCAGCCTGTAAGTATGGGTACTTACCTTTGCACACTTAACATGCACATTGATTGATTGATGTCAATATGGATCCTGTTGTGAACAATGCAGAAAGTAAGCGCTGTACACCCATTGACTACTGCTCAGCAACATTACACATCTGTTTATCCTTACACCATGGATCATGCTACGAATGATGCAGAATGTAAGTATGAGTAACGCTATTATATCGGCCTTGTACCATATCACATGCCTACTTATTATCTTCACCGACATGTACCGTTATGAACAAAACAGTATGTAAGTATCAAGACATTGCCATTCCTTTGCATTACACGAATTTTTGATGTAATCTTCAATACATGTGTCATTCTCTCCATTGCTCTAAATGCACTTGACCCTCTGGGTTACCACTGTGTCACATGCAAGAGAGAAGGTGATATAACAACCAGGCACAACACTCTTCGCAATGTGGTTTACAGCACCTTCCAGCAAGCTGGTCTGTCTGCACATCTAGAAGTTGGCTGCGGATGGGGACAAGACAATCCCAGGACACGACCAGCAGACATCCTAGTTACCAATTGGGACTGTGGAACCTCAGCTGCCTTTGACATTACTGTTGCATCTCTGCTTAATTCAATTAATATGTTGGAAGCGGGCATGTACCAGGGTGAAGCAAAGGCAGCAGAGCACAGAAAACATACAGAAAATGATCCCAAGTGTGTTGAGTTGGGCTGGCGATGTATACCGTTGGCAGTGGAGAGCTATGGAGCCTGGGGACCAGAGGTATTGAGGGCCTTCTCAGAGGTGGCTACTCGGTAGCCATTCGTGGTAATACCACAAAGTCCAAGGTAGTAGCTGAGCTATATGGCCGCCTCAGCTTGTTATTGGTTAGAGCTAACGCTCGATCAATCCTTGTTCGCTCCTATCCCCAAACACCACAACAAGAAAATGAAAATGAACTGTTTGCGTTGTTGTTTTGTGTGTCTGTGTACATTGTGTGTGTTTGATGTCAACTTGTTTATGTGAGTGTGTAATCCTTCAACATGATATGATATCATCTTACTCAATGAGATCTATGGCCAATTGAATCTCCACCTGGTCAGGGCTAATGCTACAACTATCCTCTCTAGGACAGCTCCTCTAACCATAGAGCTGAATTTTGTATTTAACAGTGTTGTTACTGTCAAATAATAATAATAATAATAAAATGTTAATTCACTTAAATGTCAAACCATGTACATCAGACACAGAAAATGCGCAGAAAAGATTAACCTGCCATGCAAGATCTGGAAAGTATGGCCCGGGAGACAGCTCTGACTAGGTTTAATGTAATAATAATTAATAATGGCTACTCTGCTGGCTCTAAGACAAGGTTGACCCAAGTCTTCAGTTGTCAGGGATATCTATGGTTGCCTCAGCATCTCACTGGTGAGGTCTGTGGCTAGGTCCATTATGGGAAGAGAGACAGTTAATTAAAACTTTTGTAGGTAGGCTAGGTGTTTTTAGCTTTAGTAAATTAGCGTTTGTGAAAATGATAATAAATAACCAAAACTGGAACTTACAAGCTGTATTGATAATTGTATTCCATAGCAGCCAGCACAAGAAATGATATTAATAGTCATGGCATTTGGGTATCTTCTGTACTTACTTGCTGTATCATTCATTAATTCACCATGACAGTCATAAAAAGGTAGAAATGAACATTAATTTTATTGGTGATCTCTATATAGCTGTACTTACTCACTGCATTGTTTATACAAAGCATCAAGGTGCACAGATGTGACAATAAAATGGAAGTGACCTGTAAGCAAACGTTGAAACTCTAGGCATAGAGGACAAACCATTGGATTTCCATCCAAATTCAATGAGGGATTGATACCCAACAACCATTTCACTGCTGTTTGAAATTCATTCGGGTCAAGGTGCAGTCCCAAGCTGAGGGAAGGGACAACTGAAATCCACGCTGATGCATGGGAGGATGATACAGACGGCAGTCTGGCTTATCAGCAAGAGAACAACTATTTAGGAGAAAGTTGAACTGCATCTCTTGTAGTGAGTAATAGCATTTTCCAAATGTGGTGTTAAGATCACATCATCAGATCCACACAAGGATGCGATATAGGCAGCTGATGAATGAAGAGCAAATGAGCGCAGACCAAATCCCCCTCTTCTTAAACTCAACTGGGCCTGCCTCCAAGCTAAGTCAGGGACATCAACACCAGTACAACCAGCAAAAATAACAGTGAACATCTGCGTCAAACTTCTCCATAGAGCCCAAAATGAGGTGGAGGCGTTGCCCTGGCAAATGTGGGCAGGTTTGCAGAAGCTGGAACAGCAACACAGCAGGACAAGTGCAACTTGGGGATCTATGCTAAGATCCATAATGGTTAACAATGGTTAGGGCTGCCTGATGTTACTAGAGAAGAATTTGTTGCAAAATTCAGCATCACCAATAGGTGCTCCCATGCAGGATTTCTATGTTAGGTTGGTTTTGATGTCTGTAAATAGACAGAGGGAATGATGAGAGGTCACTAACCCAAACAATTCACATTCTTAAGACTACATGGAATCCCAAAGAGAGACCTTGAGCCGAATTATGGTTAGGGCTCTCAACACTGATGCAGTAGCAGCACAGCAGCAGTAGCAGCAGTAGCAGCAGTAGCAGCACCAAGCAGGAGCACAGTAGCAGCAGTCAGCAGCAGTAATGCGCAGTAGCAGCATATTAGTATACAGCTTAGTAGCAGTAGCAGTAGCAGCCAGTACCAGCACAGCAGCAGTAGCAGCAGTAGCAGCAGTAGCAGTAGCAGCACAGCAGCAGTAGCAGTAGCAGTAGCAGCAGCAGTAGCAGCACAGCAGCAGTAGCAGCAGTAGCAGTAGCAGCACAGCAGCAGTAGCAGTAGCAGTAGCTGCTACAGCAGCAGTAGCAGCAGTAGCAGTAGCAGCAGTAGCAGCAGTAGCAGCACAGCAAACAGTAGCAGCAGTAGCAGCAGCAGTAGCAGCAGTAGCAGCAGTAGCAGCAGTAGCAGCAGTAGCAGCAGTAGCAGCAGTAGCAGCAGTAGCAGCAGTAGCAGCACAGCAGCAGTACCAGCAGTAGCAGCAGCAGTAGCAGCAGTAGCAGCACAGCAGCAGTAGCGCAGTAGCAGCAGTAGCAGCAGTAGCAGCAGTAGCAGCAGTAGCAGCAGTAGAGTAGCAGCAGTAGCAGCACAGCAGCAGTAGCAGCAGTAGTAGCAGCAGTAGCAGCAGTAGCAGCACACGCAGCAGTAGCAGCAGTAGCAGCAGTAGCAGCAGTAGCAGCAGTA
>JABACO010000272.1:0-2500 GCA_013339895.1 Ephydatia muelleri | reverse complement strand
AGTAGCAGCAGTAGAGCAGCAGTAGTAGCAGCAGTAGCAGCAGTAGCAGCAGTAGCAGCCAGTAGCAGCAGTAGCAGCACAGCAGCAGTAGCAGCAGTAGCAGCAGTAGCAGCAGTAGCAGCAGTAGCAGCACAGCAGCAGTAGCAGCAGTAGTAGCAGCAGCAGCAGCAGTAGCAGCAGTAGCAGCAGTAGCAGCAGTAGTGCAGCAGAGTAGCAGCAGTAGCAGCAGTAGTAGCAGCAGTAGCAGCAGTAGCAGCAGTAGCAGCAGTAGCAGCAGCAGCACAGCAGCAGTAGCGCACAGCAGCAGTAGCAGCACAGCAGCAGTAGCACAGTAGCAGTAGAGCAGTAAGTAGCAGTAGTAGCAGCAGTAGAAGTAGCAGCAGTAGCAGCAGTAGTAGCAGTAGCAGCACAGCAGCAGAGTAGTAGCAGTAGCAGTAGCAGCACAGCAGCAGTAGCAGCAGTAGCAGCAGTAGCAGCACAGCAGCAGTAGCAGCAGTAGCAGCAGTAGCAGCACAGCAACAGTACCAGCAGTAGCAGTAGCAGCAGTAGCAGCAGTAGCAGTAGCAGCACAGCAGCAGTAGCAGTAGAGCAGTAGTAGCAGCAGTAGCAGCAGTAGCAGCAGCAGTAGCAGAGCAGTAGTAGCAGCAGCAGCGTAGCAGCAGTAGCAGCAGTAGCAGCAGTAGCAGCAGTAGTAGCAGCAGTAGCAGCAGTAGTAGCAGCAGTAGCAGCAGTAGCAGCAGAGTAGCAGCACAGCAACAGTACCAGCAGTAGCAGCAGCAGTATAGCAGCAGTACCAGCAGTAGCAGCAGCAGTAGCAGCAGTAGCCAGTAGCAGCAGCAGCAGTAGCAGCAGTAGCAGCAGTAGCAGCAGTAGTAGCAGTAGCAGCAGTGCAGCAGTAGCAGCAGTAGCAGCAGTAGCAGCAGTAGCAGCAGTAGCAGCAGTAGCAGCAGTAGCAGCAGTAGCAGCAGTAGCAGCAGTAGCAGCACAGCAGCAGTAGCAGCAGTAGCAGCAGTAGTAGCAGCAGTAGCAGCAGTAGCAGCACAGCAGCAGTAGCAGCAGTAGCAGCAGTAGCAGCAGTAGCAGCAGTAGCAGCAGTAGCAGCAGTAGCAGCACAGCAGCAGTAGCAGAGTAGCAGACAGTAGCAGCAGAGCAGTAGCAGCAGTAGCAGCAGTAGCAGCAGCAGCAGCAGCAGTAGCAGCACAGCAGCAGTAGCAGCACAGCAGCAGTAGCAGCACAGCAGTAGCAGCACAGCTAGCAGCACAGCAGCAGTAGTAGCAGCACTGCTACTGCTACTGTGCTGCTTCTGCTACTGTGCTGCCGCTACTTTGCTGCTACTGCTGCTACTGCTGCTACTGCTGTGCTGCTACTGCTGTGCTGCTACTGCTGTGCTGCTACTGCTGTGCTGCTACTGCTGTGCTGCTACTGCTGCTGTGCTGCTGCTACTGCTGCTGTGCTGCTACTGCTGCTGTGCTGCTACTGCTGCTGTGCTGCTACTGCTGCTACTGTGCTGCTACTGCTACTGCTACTGTGCTGCTACTGCTGCTACTGTGCTGCTACTGCTGCTACTGTGCTGCTACTGCTGCTATGCTAGCAGCAGTAGCAGTAGTAGCAGCACAGCAGCAGTAGCGTAGCAGCAGTATCAGCAGCAGTAGCATCAGTAGCAGCAGCAGCAGCACTGAGGTATTTATACACATTAATTGTGCATGGCAACCTTATGTTAGCATCAATATAACTTCAAATAATCTCAGTGTCAAATGATGTCAAACTAAATTCATTATAAAGCAGTGGCAGCGCTTTTGAAATAATGCACTTGATCAGGGTTGCCGAAGGCCAGCCCGGTCTTCAGGCCAGACCATGGCCTGTAAGCTCGGGATACACCCTTTAGATGCATGTAATTAAATTGATTGTTATGGCAAATAATTGTTCAGAACCCATGTATCATGTGCTTAAGCATTACGCATGCCTCTAGTTGCTAAAGGAGAAGATTCCACAGCTTGGCTCTAGAAAATACCCACTCAGGTGGTGCAGATGAGGCAGGGTTTGCCAATACTTTCTCACATGCAAGCTTAGAAATTCTTGGAAAACGTGAGTCGTGCGATTCCACCTTGCAACTCTTTTCCTTTGTTTTTCGTGAAACTTGTGCACTTTCAAATGTGACCACACAAGGGAGGATTGCTTGCGACGTTGCGGGTACCTTACAAGCTCATCTGTGTTATAAACCCACAGTGAAGTCAGTACCTAGAGAGGAACTGCAGCAAGCACCTGATGCTAGCAATGGCTGAGAATTTGCGCGGTTAACGAATGAATAAACGTAATCTCTGTAACTTGAAATTCATAATTCTATTTTTGAATTTAATTATCCGGCCTGGCACGTCGACCTTTCAGACTACAGGCCGGTGGCCTGACCTTTAGATCACAGGCCGGAGCCTGGCCTGACTTTCTGCAACCCTGCACATGATCTACCACGTGATCTATATAGTAGTCTACAGTTGACAGACAG
>JABACO010000271.1:0-47621 GCA_013339895.1 Ephydatia muelleri | reverse complement strand
CTCCCTCCCCCCTCCCCCTCCCTCCCTCCCCCTCCCTTTACAATACATATTTCAGCTCTTCACTACATGTCAGAGGAGCAATATTGCTGAGCGTGGTTTTATTTTAGCATGAGCTTAATTAATTCATGAGCGGCAAAACGTATAGAGTAAGTTGTTGTTTTTTGTTGTTTTGTAGCCCACATTGGTGCAAGTGTTCAACGGAATCTGACAGAACTCTTGGTGGCGTTGAACGTTGTTGATGAGAACACCAATTATACAATTGGAATTGTTAACATCTCTAGAAATGAGAGTGGGACGCCCGCAATGTTTCATAACCTGTCACCAAATACGAGATATGTTATAAATATATTGGCTTCGAACTGCGCTGGTGAAAGAACGTACTCGACAACTGCGTGTACATGTGAGTTCATGTCGATTAACAGAACGCAGAATAGGAAGACACTTATATTTAATTTAGTGGCAATGCCTCCAGCTGATGTCAGATCGGATTCTTTACAAGGGGAGAATGACATGTATGTAATATACTGGACACACGTGGTAAGTATGCGGCAATTGCAGCTGCAGTACATAGTTACCGTGTTCCGTGTGTGAATTGGTAAAAGTAGCACTGAACTCTATTAACCCCTATAGCTTTAATAACTGACTTGACGATAGTTAATGCGTAGTTATTTTGAAGGTCAATTCTTTTATGATTTTAGGACTGTCATCGCTGAGCCATTTACCAGTGATATATAAGATTGGTTAGTTTGTACAATTTCTAAACGAAACAAATTAACTAACAGTACTAAGTTATTGAACTCTAATACTGAACAATATGTACCGATGCACGTAGGGCATGAGTATTCGAATGTGCTTATGTAAAATTGTGCTACAGGGCGGTTGCGTCACCAAGTATCGTGTGAGGATTACTACTGACGACGGAAGCATCGTAGTTGACGATAACAATGTCATGTCAAGTTCCTATCTACTACGAATAAATGAAACTGCAAATCAGACAACGTATCGTATACAAGTTTATTCCATCACAGAAGATGCTGTCGAAAGTGCTATCGGTTCTGGAAATACTCTGCCAATTAAAGGTAAAACTTAATCTCGTGCCCAGCATGCACAATTACCCAGGACCACGTGGGCATTTACAATATGCACGAACGTTTCCGATAGTCAGATAGACATGAATCATTTAATTTTTTTCATTTCTTTTACACGCGCATTCGACTCCATGCTTGCATGTAGGATCCACGGCCACATTTGAATTGCTTTGGGTTGGAATTGCAATCGAACCTCTTCTGGCATTCGTTCTAGCATTCCTTTTAGGATTGTGCATAGGACTAAAGAAAAGAGGTACGTCCATTACGACTGAATGTAAGAACATGCATATTTGACTTGAATTGTACATTGTCAACAGTACCTAAAGAGGCAACCAATCGCCAGCCTCCTGGGTCCGGAATGAACCCTCAACGCGCAGAGCGAACAGAGGCAGCGGCCCGGTCTAACCAGAGTATCCAAGTCGAGGAGAAGAAAAAACAGCTAACAGACAATTTACTCAATCCTGCATTATAAAAAAACTCGGCAAAAAGGAACGATTTTGATCCTTGTTGTATCTAATAAGCCGCATAGATTTTATTTTTACTCCTTGACACTGAACTGAGGGCATATTATAGTAGGCGATGCTCTATGAAAACCGGTAAACTACTGACTCAGTGACAGCATCTCAGTATTTATATAAACAAAAGAGAGGCGTATTATCAACCTGTCTTCAAACGCACATGCAACCTCAATCCATGCCTGTGTAATGCAGGATTTATTAGTCTGCGCTTGCGCAGTACAATGTATTGATGGAACCTTTTGTAATAGATTGTCACACGCACACCCGTGATCACACATATATATATACACCTTATTTTTGTATGTTTGTCAGTCTGTAGCTCGTGTATACCTGCTATCAATCTTGGCCGCTTACACTGGCGTAGTCGGCTCTACACGAGTTAGAATGTCCAAACCCTTGCTCCTACCTGAGCCCTACGGAGGCGAAGCGGGTGGCTGACCATTTCGAGAACGTAGCCACTGTCAACAAGTGGGCCACTGGTGAGGAGAAATTAAAATGGCTGAAGGTGCGTCTAACTGGGAAGGCTCAGACAGCGTTCAAGAAGTTGCCACAAGATGTGAAAGAAAACTACGGTGAGTGCATGAAATCCTTACAACGCCGTTTTGACCCTGACAGTAAGAGGCAACTGTACGTGGCCGAGTTAAGTGCCAGAACGAGGCACAAGGACGAAGACTGGGCTACTTTCGGCGACGTATTGAGAGTTCTTGCGGACAAAGACCGAGGAGAAGGCAAGAGAACGTCTTGCATTAAACCAGTTTTTGGCACAAATTGAAAACGCCCAAGTCGCTTTCGGCGTGAAGCAGAAACGACCCACCAACGTCGAGGAGGCCGTCGTCGCAACAATCGAATTAGAGTCGTACTTGGGAAGCTCCGGTAAGCCGCTGCGAGTGAGCGCTGTGTCCCCACAGGAACCAGACCCAGATGTACGCGTACGCCGTGCAGACCGTGCTGAAGCTGTCGCAGCTGTCTCTCCACTTGATGAACCTCAGACGGTGAAGTTGCTTGGCGAGCGGCTACAACGGTTGGAGATGCTACTCGAGAGACAAGGGAGTTCCACAAGGCCTCGGACAAGTAAGCAAACCTGGGAGGCTGAGAGTGGGAAACGCAAGGCTGTAGTCTGTTGGACTTGTGGCAAGAAAGGCCATATTGCAAGATTTTGTCGGAGTCGCGCAACAGAGCAGCATCAGGGAAACTTCAGTCCCTCAGTGGAAAGAGCCTACCACGTGAGGGAAGAAGACATGTAGAGGCTCAAACTGATCAGTTGACTGTTCCTTCTCTTTCGGTAACTTGCGGGGTAAGTTACAGCGTAAAGGGAGTCATTGGGGTGGTAGCTGCATTGTTGATACGGGAGCAGCTGTATCTCTTATCCGCAAGGATGTCTGGACACAACTTGTAAACAGGGACAGTACACTTGTTCTTGAACAGTGGTCTGGAAAAAAGCTTGTAGGGGTCAATGGGGCTTCATTGTCTATATGTGGGTGTGGAAACATACAGGTTTTGTTCAAGGGTACTCCATTTATGGTCACTTGCATTGTAACTGATGACATCACTATAGAGGCAATCCTTGGGTTGGATTTTTTGGAAGCTAATAGTTGTGTGATTGATTGTGGTCAGAAGGTACTCACATTCCCCTCCCAAAAGCTTTCGATTCCATTCTTAAGCAAAACCACCGCAGAACAAGGAGTTGCAACTGTTGGACTGGTCCTAAAAGAGAAAACAGTTGTTCCAGCAGGAAGTGAAATGGAAGTTATGGTAAAAATTGCTGGTCCAGTCACTAATGGTACGTGGTTTGTAGGACACAAGTCAGCCACTTGTAATGGTGTGATGGTGGCTAATGCAGTAGTGTCTCCAAGCAGTAATGTAGTACCAGTACGTATACTGAACCCACGTGATGAAATGGTGGTGCTGAAGAAAGGAACACAGATTGCAAGCATGGAGCTCCTGGAGCAAGATCCAGTTATCAACATATCTACAGTGATGAAGAATGCTGAAGTCTCACTGGAATGCCAGAACATTTTATGGGATTTGGTGTCTAAGGTTGGGAGTCACATTAGTGAGAGTGAAAGAGAACAACTCTATTCTCTTCTTGTGGAGTTTGCCGATGTCTTTTCTTTCAGCAGCAAGGACTTGGGCCGCACTAAAGAGCTGAAGCATCATATTTTCACCAGTGATGCTCAACCAGTGCACCTATCTCCACGTCGTATTCCTCAGGCACGCAGGGAGGAGCTCCGAGGCTTGCTGAGGGACATGCTGGAGAGTGATGTAATCCAACAGTCTGACAGCCCTTGGTCCTCACCTATAGTGTTAGCAAAGAAGCATGATGGACAACACGATTCTGCGTAGACTACAGGAAGGTAAACGAAATAACAAGAAAAGATGCCTACCCACTACCTCGAGTGGACGACACTTTGGACACACTGGTTGGTTCTAAATTCTTCACCACACTCGACCTTGCCAGTGGGTACTGGCAAGTGGAAGTGGCTCCCGAGGATCAACCTAAGACAGCCTTCACAACACCGGAAGGACTTTACCAATTCAAGGTAATGCCATTTGGCTTATGTAACGCTCCAGCGACATTTCAGCGTTTAATGGACAGAGTCTTGAGTGGGTTAAAATGGTCGAGCTGTTTAGTGTATTTTGACGATATAATTGTAGTAGGTACTACATTTCAGGAGCATTTGCATCACCTCACTAGTGTCTTCACTCGTCTGAGGGGGGCGGGTCTCAAGCTAAAACCAAAAAAGTGTACACTCTGCAGGCAGCAAGTAACATTTCTAGGCCATATAGTATCCACAGATGGTGTTGCAACAGATCCAAGCAAAACTGAGGCTGTGTCGAAGTGGCCCATTCCCCAGAACAGAAAAGAAGTTCAACAATTTTGGGGCTAGCCAATTACTATAGGCGTTTTGTAAAAGACTTTGCCTTGATCTCAAAACCACTACAGCGGTTGACAGAGAAAAACGCACCTTTCGAATGGACCATTGGATGCCAAAACGCTTTTGATGAATTGCGTAAACGTTTGGTTTCTTCCCCAGTCCTTGCATACCCAGATTATGAGCGACGTTTCATACTCGACACGGATGCAAGTGATGTTGGAATTGGTGCTGTGCTTTCACAGGTTAGTGATTGTGGTTCTGAGCGTGTTATTGCCTATGCGAGCAGATCGCTTACTAGGCCAGAGCAAAGGTATTGTGTAACACGTAAAGAATTATTAGCAGTTGTGGAATTTGTACATCATTTTAGACAGTATCTCCTTGGGCGAGAATTCACCCTTCGAACTGACCATGGATCTCTGGTCTGGATCCGGAATTTTAAAGAACCGGAAGGTCAACTGGCTCGCTAGAGAGACTCCAGGAGTATAACTTCACCGTTGTGCACCGCCAAGGCTTGCGCCATTGCAACGCTGACGCCCTTTCCCGTGTCCCATGCAGGCAGTGCGGTAGGGACGAAGATATAGAATCGGAGAACACCGTCATGGTAGGAGTGGTTTCCAATCCGTTCCAGAAATATACTCCAGCTGAGATAGGCATGCAACTGGACGACACAACCATCCAACCTGTTCACTGTGCTGTATCTTGTGGTCAACCAACGAGCCCTGATATTGTTAAATCGTGGAGTCGAGGAAGTCGTCTCCTGATGCAACACTGGGACGCCCTCTGCATTTATGATGGTATCCTGTGGAAGAAATGCGTGGATGGAAGTAGAAGATTCCAGCAGCTCGTTTTACCCGCGAAGTTACAAGTGGATGCTCTTCGCGATCTCCATCAAGGGGCTGTAGGCGGTCACATTGGAGAGGAGAAGATGAAACACAGACTGAAAGAGCGGTTTTACTGGCCAGGATGTACAGAAGCAGTTGGAGAGTGGTGTAGGAACTGCATAAGCTGCACCACGAGGAAGACGGTTGCCCCAAAGAGAAGGGCTCCTCTGCAAACCATTAAGGCTGGGTACCCGATGCAAATCGTGAGCCTCCGAGTATGCACGCTGCTTGAAAGACGCCTTGCAAGAAGCATACGCACTGGTGAGGGAGCGCTGTCAGGCCGAACTAAAAGGCAGAAAGAGCTGTATGACCAAAAAGTGCATAGGAAGCCATTTAGCCCGGGCGAGTTGGTGTGGTTACACTCCACAGCTGTTCCTCGTGGTCGATCCAGAAAGCTACACCATCCTTGGAAAGGACCCTTTAAGGTCATGGAACGACTGGGCGAGACCACGTACAAAATCAAAAACCTTCAAGGTCGGAGGAAAACAACATTTGTTCATTTTGACAGGCTCAAGCCGTGTGTAATATCCGATGACAAGCCAGAGAACACAGGGTCCAGAGAACAAGAACCAGTTGGTACAAATCTGGATCTGGTTGACAGCGATGACGATGATCCAGTACAGCAAGAAGAGGCAGCAGTCCCAGAAATTGCGAACCCACCTGTACCACCCTTAAATGAACAACGCCGATACCCCGTGCGAGATAGACAACGCACACAGCGCTATGGAACATATGTGGAACACTAAAAGAAGGGAGCAGTGTAATGCAGAATTTATTAGTCTGCTCTTGCGCAGTACAATGTATTGATGGAACCTTTTGTAATAGATTGTCACACGCACACCCGTGATCACAATATATATATACACCTTATTTTTGTATGTTTGTCAGTCTGTACCTCGTGTATACCTGCTATCAATCTTGGCCGCTTACACCTGCATGCATTTTATGCGTTTTATGCCGTCTGTTCACTAAGGGTTCTGACTGTTTCAGAACAATAGTGGAATTTTAATTATGTATTTATGTTTACTTTTAACAAGTACCAAATTGGGTTATTGAATAGTATTGCAGCATAATATTGAGTTACAGTGTATATGGCTTCAAGCAAACACCGTTTTGCAACTACATATATTTCTCTCACACTGAGACACTCAAATACATTGCTAATTTGAAACAACCAATCAGGAAGCCTCAGCCAGGCCTATACGTGAGAGGGTGGCGATGCCTGAAAACTCTGGGGGTGATATGTTGACCCCATGCAACGGGTGAACAGTGCTCCAGTATCATGTCCCACAGATGTGTTAATCCTTTCCCATCTGTAGCTACTTCTGTGTCTGGCAATGGAGTAAGAGGGTGTCATTGAAAAGGCTAGCATATTGTTATACGCGTTGAATGATGTCTTTGCAAGGCACGCTCGTGATTATCCCAAAACGTGTACTTGATCTGCTCATGGAGCACTACGGTTAGCTTCAACGGTCCGAACATTCCCCGCCCGCCCCCTATATCGTCTCTCTAGCTATTGTCTATCAACAATGTGTCCGTGAGGCTCCCGCAATCCAGAAGTGAGGTCACCTCTGTCAGGAGGGTCGGGTTCCCTGACCCTCAGATTCCTCCCCGCTTCTTCAGCAGCAAAGCCATTTGCTGCTTCTTGCACCAGGGTTCGCTCGACAGTCCATCCGCGCTTCCATCTGCAATACTCCGCATAGGACTGCAACAGCAGACTCCACCGAGTTAGCCGGGCATGTTTATACTGTGGCAGGGGAGATATAGGTGAACGAGCTGCTAATAGTATATGCACCACACAACGTGTCTGCCCTATCTGCTGTGAGCGAGCATTCCATGCGCTCAAGTTCATTCAGAGTGATCGGGGGAGCATTACCCAGTTGTACTGGGGAGAGATGAAGGGGTCAGGTTGCTTTATTCTGCTTGCAAAATTCATGTGACCATATTAAATGGTACATGAAGATGCACTGTCTGATGGAAGTGTTGCCAAGCTGGTATAGTTAGTACCTTTACCTGAGGAGCAGTCTATTTTGATAAGGGGGGTGGGAGTTCAACTTACTTCTGTCCAGAGACCTAGTCCCATATCATATTACATGTTCACCTGCAGGACAGCTTCATGTATTGTTTCCTATCAAATGCATGTATAGCACAGGCCTTGCATGAACATCAAAACGTTGATGTCACCTGCTATATAGGTTAAGCTGGACATTTCCCATTTGCAATGCAAATGAGCGCATTATTTACACATGCCCGGTGGGTTGTGGTGTGTGTGTGTGTGTGTGTGTGTGTGGGTTGTGTGTATGTGTGTGTGTATGGTGTGTGTATGTGTGTGTGTGTGCGTGTGTGTGTGGTGTGGTGTGTGTGTGTGGTGTGTGCTGTGTGGTGTGCTGTGTGTGTATGTGTGTGTGTGTGCTGAAGGGGGGGGGGGGCGAGAATGCTGAATATTCCACATTGGAAATTGCTGTATTTGAAAAGGTAAATGCAGTGAGCTGTTTGCACGTAAGCTAGAACAGCATTGCACTCTATTTATGTAAGGTATTGATAACATTAAAAAGTTAACAATTCAATCCATTGAGAAACTGTGGAGTTTTTTATACGTTCTTCAAAATTCAATAGAGAGCTGGAATGCATCATAAACAACATCCAGTCCAGCCCAACCCATCAATAATTCGGCTTTAGTTCTTCAGCAGAAACTGCAGAAAAGTGGAAGGCATTGAAATGGTAACGTTTAATTGCATATAACGTTAATTGTACTCATGTGATCGATAAATGATAAACTTTGTGTGGAAACTAGTCCTGGTGGATTGCCCACTACCCCAATCCCTTCAGCCAACAACTTGAAGTATATATGTGTACGCAGCATTAAAAAGAGACATGTTTGCATGACTTATGTTTGATTTTCACCGATAGATAAAGCAAATTACATGTACGTGCACTTTAAATTTCAGGTAGTACTTGCACTCACGACGCATGCATGCAATCTATACTACTACGTCCTCATCAGGGACACGTTTATACATGTTAGAACTCGACACAAACATGCATACACTTATTTTGCTTTGACCTCGTGTGTGTGGGGGGGGGGGGGGGGCTTCATCATGTGTACGAGTACATGTTGTGGACATGCGCACCAAATTGTATTATGCGGTACAATTAAATCTTTTATCTCAATGTTTGGTCATTTGCAAAGGTGCCGCATGTTGGATT
The DNA here is from genome assembly GCA_013339895.1 of Ephydatia muelleri. Taxonomy (NCBI): domain Eukaryota; kingdom Metazoa; phylum Porifera; class Demospongiae; order Spongillida; family Spongillidae; genus Ephydatia; species Ephydatia muelleri. The sequence continues at coordinate 39,051 of JABACO010000271.1, read as the reverse complement.
TGCAAGTCTGTTCCGCATCGTGTCAGTCGCAATCATGCAGTTCGATATGACGAATAGTGAGTTAAAGGGAACCAACATGACGTTCTTCTTATTCAGTATTTAAAAAATTCTACTATACCTATTCATGGGCAATGTTATAGCTTTATTTGTGGTTTCGTTATAGACATAAGCACTTGAACATTGTGCCATTATGCTTCGTGTTTGATTTGAATTAGAGAGCCGGGACAATGAATTCGGTATCGTTATTTATTATTTTCGCTTCTTTTTCATTATTGCACGCATCTCAAGTGTGCGCAATTTAAACGGCGTGGATGATAAAGATGTTCCGCCTGATTTCTAAATACAGGTGCAATTTCGAGATTATGCTGCGCAGGTGAATCCCAAATTCTCTATGAGGATAATTCACTGCTATAAAGCTGTTGCAATTTCAAAACAACTACACTCATTGCACCCTGAATGACTTTGGCATTTTATCACTTAGACAACTTGTAGCCCGGCAATGAGTGGGCATCTATGCAACTATAGTCTTTCGATTATTCATCTTTCATAAAGATTGGTGATATTTCTTCGGCAACCAGTGGTTCTCAGCCGAAATGCGATATTTTGAGATCCCTTCCGATGACATACTTGCCAATGCCCTGCCCTGTCTGTGAAAGTATGGAAATTGAAGTATTAAAAAATACATATAAATCAAACAGCTCCCTCTGATCCGACTAGTTCATGCTCGTTGAAAGTGACGTGCAGATTTCCAAATTTGCATGCAGATTAAGGTGATTAGTGCAATTTCGAAATTTCGCGCGTCTGGAAATAGTTTGGACGTTTGGACACGCTCCCTTACCTACACGTATCAGCTTTGCTGCGACCACCAACAGCTTTTATTACCTTCGTGATGTGATGTGCTGTGGGGAGGGGGGGTTACTGTTGTTTTTGTTTGCACATGTACGTGTGAGCCGGCGTTAATGAGCAGCAAGGATTGCTAGTTTCCCAGTGGCAAATTATTCATGAATTTCACGAATATTACAATGACCAAGACTTCGATGGGTGGCATACTTCGACGATGGGTAGCATATCATGCGGGGACACCTGTTACGAAAATGTTGCAGCACCACGCACACACACACGCACACACACGCACACACACACACACACACACCACACACACACACACACACACACACACACACACACACACACACACAAACACACACACACACACATTTATTGTGTTTCATCTTCTCTCATGCAGCGCAGGGGCCTCTTCCTTGCAAACAATCAACAGGTCTATCTTGTCCAAATGCGCTCTGTCCAAATACGTCGGTTACGTACACGTGTGACATCTCAAATGCGCTCGGAACGAGCCACTGGGCATTTCCATCCGGAACCTGTGCAAGTAATGCGATTGAACTAGACGAGATAGCCCTTCTCCACTGTGCAACTCAGGTTGGGCGATGCGGTCCGTTCACTGCTTCCAACGTGGCGTCTAGAAACGGAGCATGCACAACTACCATCATATCGTTTTTCGCTACAAATCAGTTAAATGGAACACGTTTAACGTGCTTGACCGTTGGTGGAGTGTATAGCAATACTATTGGATACGCTACTATACTATTAGCAGGTAGGTGTGACCGTTTGTAATGCTGTGGTCAATAGACTTTCAGAATAACTATTTCGCTTCGAATTCGTACAGCTCAGCCGCAGCCGCCTGTTGTATCAGTCTCTTCTAGTCTGAATAGCATTGCACTGAAAGTTAATGCCAATGAGGACGGAATCACTGTCTATAATGCAACAGTATTATCAAGTACATTTTTTGCTTCAGTTACTATTGCAAATGGAACTGCTTTCGTAATCAATGAGCTACCATCCAATACAAATTTCACCATCAATGTCACAGCTAACAGATGCGGATGGAGCAGCGTTCCATCAACAGTGACGATTTGCACGTGTCAGTTCCCATCAATTATATTTAAAAATTCTTTATAATGCTCCGCTCTGTGTTGCATTTGCAGTGGCCACCCCACCTGATGACATCAGGGTCTTCTGTGACACAAGCAACGTAGTTCTTGTAATTTGGACACATGTGGTAAGTCAAAATGGACAGTGTAGTGGGTTGTGCATGACCTTTGGACTCCTAGCTACACTGGGATAGCATGTTCTATTCCTGTCAAAACCAGTTATTGTATTATAGTATTCAAGGTGGTGCATTGTATCAATTGTATCTTATATTAAGTGACTGGCAACCACTACAGACGAGAGACATAAGTACGACCATGCCTGCTTACTTACTATGAACGAGCATGAATCAAGTCTTCAAGTCAGTTTTTCATACCACGTCCGTAATTCTCTACTTCAAGTGAATATGCCCGGGGGGGGGGGGGGGGGTGGGTTACTGTTGGCACATGTCGTTTTCATTTAAAAACGCTCGATCGAAAACCACGCCCACAGAGCCAATCCTACATACACTAGCGTGGGTCCTGATGATTGCATGAAAAGGTGCACCTATCATCTCTTTACATACAAATGATAATTTATTTAGGATGCTGAATTATACCTGCACAATTGTGGTGATCTCAACACCACTGCTTTAAAGCCGGAGCTGAAAAAAAAATGACCATACTACTTCCATTTGTTTATATTATGTTGATCAGTTAAAGAATGACTTTAATATCCCAAAAATATTATCATGCCTAAACCTCTTTCTTTCAAGTTTTTGTTTTAACTACCGATAATTACTGTTTGCATTAATTGTCTTACTGCGGCATTATGCATTTCTTTATTCATTACTAATATCATTTTATTCACTTATTTCATTTTGCTATTTGCAAATTTACCATCAAAACTGGCTACATTTGAATCCACTTACAGGAGGTTGTGTTACAAATTATGAAGTACTGTTGGTATCATCAGTGTCTTGGAGTATCGTTGGCAATGAAACAATATCATGCGATCACATCTGTGTCTACTTACCAAGAATAAATGTCAGTAATAATGAATACATCTTCTTGTCTGTTCCCCGGTTTCTAAGGAGAATGTTGGAGCAGCAATCTCAGTGAACATTAGCTCAAGTAAGAATAGAATTTGATACACACATTACAATCATGTATTATATATAGAGTAAATGATAGCCTCACATTAATGGAAACTATAGGCACAACAGGCAAAACGGATCCCACAAGCTTTGTACAATTTAATGTCTACACATATATATGAATTTCAGACTGCATATGACCGTATAGTAGCCTCCTCAAACAATGGTACAAATATAAATCTCAATTGTGCTGTTTAGCCAAAGAGCCATACATTCTCCTACCATGAAACAATTTAAACTAAAAGTTCTAATGCTCCAAGGCCTATGAGGATTGAATAAATGGTCCTGCAAATAATACTTCAATAAAGATAATACGTTCAAGTTAAAAACCTCTGCAAAGCACACTGCTGATTCATATGATGGAGTGCCAGAAGTTATCTTATTGTATCAAGCATTTTGCTTGTTGAATGCATGCATTTATGCGTACACATGTAAACTAAGTCAAAGTGATGAACAAAATCTACAATGGCAAGCATGAAATACTAATCATTCAAGCAGCACAGGATTCATAATCACTTCTCGACTACTCTCTCTACCAAATAGTTATCTGTGTGCTCCAACGATCACAATACGGCAAAATGTTCCTACATTCTCATTGAAATTAGAATTGAATTCAAAATGTCATGTTAACAATATTGAATAAGGCTAGTCGATTGTCTTACTTTCAAAGTATGCGTATCAGTATCGCGTGTGTCTCAGTACTAAATAGTGGGACAGTGTGCTACTGGTGCTTTTCATTTCAGATCAAGCAAGCCTGCATTGAATGTACATGTATGCCTAATTTAAATCTCAGTGCCATATATAGCTCCATGAATAATAGTCCATTTTTTGATGCGTTATAGAATAGAAACTTTCTGATTCATAAAAACATGAAGAGTTGTACCCACTACCTATTTCTCCTCTCCCCTCACTAATTGAGTACCGCTGAAAATAAATTAAATGAGGTCAGTACTAAAATAGCATTTCGAGAGTATAATCAATAGATATTTACTGTTCAGACTATTCACTCTCAACTAATCCGTCCATGTTGTTCACTTTCTCCTGCTTTTCCTGTACATAATTAGGCATGTGATCATTATGTACTTTAACAATGTGTCAGCTTATTAACGTTAAAAGATTTACTTTGTGGAAACCACCACAAATCAAGATTTATTTTGTTCTGGTGTATTTAATGCAGGTTGCCAGCATTTGAATGGCACTAACGAAGGCAAGTTGAAACGATGTGCTGGACAAAAGCTTTGCATATTGCATAGACGTGATGACTTGTTAGTAGAATGAAATGTTCCAGATAAATTATTTATACACATGTATTGCGAACAACAAAAGCCACCTATTCAGATGAGATGTATACTGTACGCAATGGATAAATAAGTGATGCATGATTCTTAGAAGTATGCGCAATCTTGGGCACTTAAGTGGCCACATGTAGACCATTGTTGATGACCACTGCAATGGAGCATGCATTACATAGTCTAAGTACGTTTGCATTACGAGCTAGTGTCATGGGCATGTAATAATGTGTGAAGCATCGAACTTCCACACAGAATTTGATTTCATTTATGTCAGCTGGTGCTATTTGAGGATACGTCCCACAAAAATAGCATTATTTTGGCTAGCTTATTGTATCACATATTTCATGTAGGAATCCGGACACAGAATAACTGCACTCCATCAACGCCTGTATCTTGTGAATGTAAGCCTTAATTCTTTCTACTTCGCCTGTCTTCATGACATATATACTACGGTTCCTTAAACACACATGCACATTTCAAACACAATTTTCCGATTCATCCTTGCGGATAAGTGCCTACATGCAGCTTGTATGTTAATAAACGCATGTGTATGGCTATACTAACTACTGATGTGCTTTACAATTCAATGGTTGCTTCTAAGTGTACCCGCAATTCAAATGTATTAACTTCATATTCTGTCCTTTTGCAGATGAAATCACAATCACAGCCATTTTGTGTTCGTTTTTTTCTTTGATACTGGGTACAGTTATCAGCAGTGCACTTTGCTTACTGTTCAAACATAATTCCATGAGCTGCAAGATAGTGAAACCAAACACCCACTCTGGAGCTTCAAACATACATCCTAATACCACACAGTCAGAATTGGCAATACCTTTGCAGGAGAATGAGGTGTATGAAGTTGTTAAAAACAAGGAGTAGATTGATTTCATGATAAATACCACGAACAATTGTCTTCAGTGTGATCAGTGGCAATACTGACCCTATTTAATTCAGCTTTCGTTGTTTATGGTTTTGGAATGTATGCTTCATATTCACCACACGAGACTTTTTAGTTATCTTTATCATCATAGTATTGGGAAGAGGTTGATACAACCTATTTCAATGCATTACTTGGAAAATCTAAAAACGTCTGCAGTCATATCTACATTTCATTTTTGTCATGAAGTCAATTTTATAAGTCAGCTTATATACAGTGACCCATCACTTAATTAAATATGTGTAACTCATTTCTTTCAAACCCAATGTGAGGCACAAGTTGTGAAATTTTGTCATAGCACAGCTTGAAAGCCAGAAGTTTGCAAGCCAATATGAATTAGAGGCTTATGTATTAGTATCAAATAATTTGCAACTAAACGCTTGGTACTTGCCATCCCACCAACTCTGTATCATGGGAGTTTATTTAGTTTGACGTAATTTCAAAGTAAAAATCAACCAGTCACAGGTACACCAGCAGATTTCTGTTGACTATTCAACGTGGCAATACTGCAGCTATTTTGGGGGTCTGCTGGTTTGGTTAGTGATTGTTTGTTGTGTGATCACCTATGCCCACATGGACCTGGTTTAGTAGAAGCTTTTGCTGACTGAGGACATAATAAAGAGGCCCAGATATAGCAAAGCTCCTTTTTTTTTAAATCCCGGTGGCTATTGGTGCATATGTCCCCAGTACCACAGCTTCCTGTCTGACCTAGGCCTTGTACGTGCCACAGGATATCACTATGCCTCCCAATGCTACATATGGCAACAGTTGCCAAAGGGGCCACTCAATTTCCATTCTGGAGTGCAGGCCGCAAGTGGACTCTGCTTTATTTACATGAGTGCAGTGTGTAGGTATAAATGTTTTTGATAACAGTTATACTAAAATGAATAATTGGGAGCGAAAAGAAATCTAACGCATGTTTTTTCAAGATTTCAATTTTATTCTAGAAGTCTGAAATGTCCCCTACACATTGCAATGAGAATCGGAGTATCTATCATGGAGTTGCAAGGCGCTGAATTTTTAATTAGCAATACATTTCAAGGCAAGCATTACGTCTCTATTGCACATACTGGAAATTTTATAATGCATGGGCTAGATATGAGTGCATGGGCTAGATATGAGTGCATGGGCTAGATATGAGTGCATGGGCTAGATATGAGTGCATGGGCTAGATATGAGTGCATGGGCTAGATATGAGTGCATGGGCTAGATATGAGTGCATGGGCTAGATATGAGTGCATGGGCTAGATATGAGTGCATGGGCTAGATATGAGTGCATGGGCTAGATATGAGTGCATGGGCTAGATATGAGTGCATGGGCTAGATATGAGTGCATGGGCTAGATATGAGTGCATGGGCTAGATATGAGTGCATGGGCTAGATATGAGTGCATGGGCTAGATATGAGTGCATGGGCTAGATATGAGTGCATGGGCTAGATATGAGTGCATGGGCTAGATATGAGTGCATGGGCTAGATATGAGTGCATGAGCTAGATATGAGTGCATGGGCTAGATATGAGTGCATGGGCTAGGTCCCTTTTCGCAAAAAAGATCCCAACTATCATTGCCACTAGTTGGGCGTGGCCCTACCTACGTGCGTCGTAGAACATATATCTTCTATGTTTGAAAGACGTTTTACATGATTCTCCATGATACAGAGCTGATGAATTGAGCAAGTACCAAGCCTTTCGTTGCAAATAATACCCGACCTTCTAAGGTCGGGCACACGCCCAACCATACTTCTGCAACTCGCGTCTACGTCATCATGATCACGCGCGTCTTACATCACTATGTTGCTATTTATATATGCGACACGCAATAAATATGCACCACGTGAGTCGCCTTCTTTATCTCGTGCCCACGCGTTGTGTATTAATAGCAACATACATAGTGACGCGTGATGACGTAGACTCGAGTTGCAGAAGTTCTCAGACGGCTGCACAAATTATCGCACCAGGTCCTCCTCATGGAATGGGTCGGTACCAGGCTGTTTGATGCTAAATACACGAGCCTCGAATCTGCGCTCATGTTGGTGCGGAAAACGGCTGATTACCAAAATTTCGCAACATTGTACGCCTAATTGGGGGCCTATTCTGCCCTTAAAGTGTTGACTTCACCTAAATCACTTCCAGAGTAATGTCAAAAATCATCCCATTGTTACGTTTATAACAAAATGGCGGTTTGTATTAAAGTTGGCAACGACAATCAATTATTTTAATGACAGATAATTACGTCATCAGACACACACCCTTTTATATTACTACAGTACATGTTCTCGTAAGAAGGGCAGCTGACGAATAAAATGGACGTGCAGTCAAACTCTACATCTAAACGCATACCAATGGTGATAATTCTGTGGTATTAAGGATAATTGAAATCATCGAAGGAAGTGACTCGTGCACTTGATTGCTCTGCCGGCGTAAGCAGAATTGGCATTGATTCATTGCATTAAGTTGCAAACTCATCGATTTACATCAAAGCTATCAAGACATGCTGCGAGAAAGGGGCAAGGTCAGTCGAGTTTAATGGCGTACCCATCTCAGTTCAATCGGACTTGATGCCATTGTCAGATGCTACGGATATTCAATACAACTCTCGTGTTGAGGACGATAAATTTTGTGCTCACATGTATATATACCATCTGTGGTACAATTATGCACATTTAATGCACGCACGAAGATTTAGTTGGGAAATTTGCATGACAACTTAAAACAAGCAGCTGTTACTAATGCAATATACTATGCAAACCAATGCACATAAATGTGTTATTAAATGAAAATAATAAAAATGATTACAATAAAGATTATTTGCAACAGACACGACAGAAAACACAGACACATGAAAATACAAATTGTAGGAGGAGTGGGTTAGTTGAGCCAATTTTTAGTTTTGGTTTATACTGCCTCTGGGGTTTGATATTAAGGAAAGGTTAATAGTGTAATACAAAGGGGCATCACTTGGGTATATGCCACGGGAATATTAGACACTTGGGGTTGTAATTCAGGGAAATGACATTATTAGAAATCAACAGGTGTCAAATGGCACAACTAACCCAGCCGAGTGGGTCAGTTGTGCCAGTTACATGGGTCAGTTGAGCCATATGCTGCCTTAAGCCAAAGCCTCTGGCGCACGAATTGATAACTTATTCCTGACCTTGAAACCTTTCCACCAGTCCATCCAGCCTTTCTGTCTAGTCCAATTGTTAGGTATTGTCAATTTGTTGATTACAGCAAATTCATACGCTAGTGCCCGACACTTTTCTAATGATAACCCATGAAATTGGTCGGCAAGTGTTTTAACATGATCGGCAAAGTCTTTCTCCATTTCACAACTAAAAACAGAATGCCTCTTAGAGATTGCTGCATAGCCAAATACTTGTTGCTCACTACTTTCTTTACGTGACTCAATAAATCCTTTTAAAGTCATACGATCACACTTAAAGCTTACGGCTGTGAAACAAAGGCTGGTTCCTTATTGAACAGCTGCTGAAGCTCATTCCAAAACACTAACTGGGGTTTCTCCTCGGTTGCTAACTCTTTTGTACACGCGTGGCATCCTGGCGATCTTTGTAACGAAGTTTAAAGTACATCACGTGATGTTTGAAGTACATCACATGACATGCATGTACTAAATTAAGGCGGAGGTGGACTTTTAATATAGCAAACACATATGCTTTAATGCTTAAAACCCATTTTGAAATATAACCTAAACCCTAGGCCTAGGCCTAATGTGTAACCATAGTCAAAGGCTCAACATACCCCCTTTGAAAATTGCTCACAACTAACTATTCCAGTAAAGAGTAAAGTTTCATAAAATGGAAGCAAAGTAAATAATTTATTTTAAATATAGCTGCATACTTGTTCTTTCAAACACCCAAGACTGAAACAGGAATAATTGTGTAGAAATATGAAAGCACAAACCGCAAAAACAGAACTTCACTTTGATCATCTAAATTCTTATTTTTGAATATTAAAATCTAATGAATACTAAAACAAAATCCTTATGTAGGACAAAAAGCTAGTCATTACACAATATCAATATATGTTACTATAATTTTCTTCAAATTTCAAACTTCAAATTGCCGGTTACAGTATCTAAACAGTGTGCTGGGTTCCTATGGTGACAGTAAGATGGCAAGGTATGTATCTACACATAACACCATCAGAGAAGTCGTACACTGGTTTGGTGTTCAATACAGGCCCATCCCACTCCTTCCATACATTAAAAAACTACACACAACATACAACGGCAAATTGCCGGTTATTTAACCATTGTGCTGGGTTCCTATGGTGACAGTAAGATGTACCTACACACAACACCATCAGAGAAGTCTTATTCTGTTTTGATTTTCAATACAGGCCCATCCCAAATTTGTTCATTCATTGAATACCACACAACACAAACGGGCAAATTGCCGGTTATGTAACCATCATGTGCTGGGTTCCTATGGTGCATAGGTGTGTACACACAAACCATCAGAGAAGTTTAATAACACTTCGGGTTTGATGTTCAATACAGGCCCACCCCAATTTGTTCATACATTGAATACCACATACGCACATTGCCGGTTATCTAACCATTACGCTGGGTTCTTAGATCCTATGGTGCATACATTTTCCCCTTCTGGTGTTATATGTTTAGTCACATTGGCGATGGGTTTGCTTTTAATGGCCGATCGAGTGCTACGTCGTAGTTAACGTTACCCTGAGGTAGGCATTCAGCAGCAGCGTATAGAAAGATAAGCAGGATCGGGAGTGTAGTGTACTTTAACCCCCCCCCTCTCCCCCCCCACCTTCCCGGGCACAAGTGGCCCCCACCACTATAGACATCAAACATGCATTAACGCTCTAACATGTGTATACGGATCATTTGGGCACAGGTTCCACATCAATAACCTGCACAAAAGCATGAAAATGTTTCAGAGTCCATTTGCTACGACTGCAGGAAGGTAGGGGAAGGAGGGCTACACACATCAGAAGGTCATCAGCAATAGTTCTCAATGCCAGTGACCAAAGGTGTACACACTTCAGTTGATGTGCGTAACGTCTTCCGTAGATAGCCCTACGACTTCAGCTGCTGGCGACAAACTCTACTCGAGCAGGGCATGCAAATTACGTACACTGACGGAATGTTATACGACTGCAAATTCGGACTTGGCACGGACTGCAAAACCGCATTATGTACTCAGTGCAACCCAGCGCTTCATCACAGCTGCATGCGGATGACGTTCGGTGATGTAGTACACCTGCGTATTTTGGGTGTGTGTACTAAACTGGGTGCTCTTACTAACTTCAAGATGCAATTTACCCAGATCATTGACATAGAGATTGCCACAAATGAAAATCTCCCAGTTTGGCTTATAACTCAATATGTAATTTGTCAGTGCAATTACTCGTTATGCAACATTCTCTACTTAAAATTATATGTCTAGGTAAAAGGCCTGCACCACATTCTTAGTTTATATTATTCATTAAAGAGCATGGCAAACATACAGTATCATGCCTGCCAAAAGGCTAGCAAGCCATATGTTATCTCAGACATATCCCTTTTCAGACTACATCCAAATTGTCTACATTGCACGATCAATTGCTGTGACCAGCATCCATGACATCCAATCAACTTGCATGTGAACAGCATCCATGCTGATCCAATACACATGACACATGCCTACTAGAAACAAGTAGGCTCATATTGCGACCATCCTTACATCAGTCAGCAGAGCATTTGCAGCAGGAAAGGACTTTATTATTGATTAAGACACATTTGATTAGATGACATAACATGCATATGTACATGCACATTTACTAACATAAGACTAAGATTTTTAAAACAATGAAATGTATTCACCCTGACCCCCCCCCCCCCCCCATGCAGCAAGACAAGGATGAAAGTCTGCACGGGAACCATTATAATGGTTTTTCACACAGCGAATATAAAGTATTGTCAAAATGATATGATATTAACCCTTACATTGAAACAGCTACTCATCAAATTCTATGGCAAACTAAAGCAAATATTCGCAGCACTCTTATAGTCACCACCATAAAGGTCATGCATAAGTCACATGACAACCACGATCTTCACTATTAAGGACATGCATAAGACACATGACCACAATGGTATGACTGGACTGTTTCCTGCACAGCCTGCAGACACCATCAGGGTGTGGTTTCTGGTGCCCAGCCACTGAGCTTTAGTGGACTGGTGCCTGTAAAACAGGTGGTTACCATGCATAAAGAGGTACTCTGGTCTTCTGAGGAGAAACACCTTCCAAAGTGAAGTTGCAAGCAACACACATACAGTGTATGATAGAAATAACTGCTAATAGTATATTATTTTGTCTCATTAATCTTTTCCTTCTTCCATTTGAGATGCCCTGTTCAGTAGTGACAGCCAAATGTACCCTGATGGTCAGCTCCCAATTAAATTCAGTTCACAGTGGTCCCACGTGACGCAATTCTATGCATGCTGCCATCTGTATAATATGGTCAAACAATTCTGACCATTGGGTATCCATATTATACAGTATGAACATTTCTTGATTAATTTGTATATAGTTCTTTGTAAATGGTTCAATCTGAGATGCCCTGTGACAAAGTTCAGTGTCCATACCCTGCCGATTTATATGACAAATCATCTCATGGCTTACAATACAAATTCAGATGAAATACAATTATATATTGTCACTGCTACAAAGTATCAGTTCTACCAAGTTATTAATAGAGTACAAAGGTCATGAACATGTCACATGACTTCAATGGTCTCCATCATAAAGGTCATGCATGTGTCATATGACCTGAATGGTCTCTACCATGACTGGACTGTTTCCTGCACAGCCTGTAGACCCCATTATCAGGGTGTGGCTTCCAGTGCCCAGTCCACTGAGCTTCAGTGGACTGGTGCCTGTATACTAAAAGCATTAGTTGATGAAAGAAAATCCAGTTACCATGGGTAACAAATGTCCAGCAGCCAATTGGATGTGTGCACAGATGAGCATTAAAAAGAACACTTTTAGGGCCCATGCATGAGTAGGCATTAAATACAGCACTTTCAGGGCCCATATAGAGTGGGCACTAAATAGAGCATCATTAGGCTGTATGCATGAATAGGAAAACACACAAGCTTCTTTAGCCATGCATTGTGAGCAATAAATGGAGAATCTTCAGCTAATTACTCACATGGGTAATGGACCGCTTATTATCAATGATGCAAATGAATGCCTTTGGGCTCCCAGTGCTGGCAAATTCCACAATGACGACATCTTTCGTGACCATTATTCCATCATTGGTGAGCACTAGAACACAATCCGAGCTGCCCAATGCTGGGATGGGAGAAAGAAGGGAGTGCATTCATTGGAGTGAATATTGATAGTTTTTTGGCTACTGAAGTACATTCTAGTTCACGCCACATATTTGAAAAAGGGACTTGAAGATTTGTCTTGCATTGCAGAGATGGTATACTACGTCTAATTATTAAAGCATTGAAATTGGCATGATTGCAACACATTTCAAGTTTGCTAAAAAAAATTCTGCATATGGGATTGTTCCGCGAAAAGGAACCTAGCGCACACTTTATAAAATTTCCAGTATGCGCAATTGAAATGTTACGCTTGAAATGTATGGCTAATTAAAAATTCAGAGTTTTACAACTCAATGACAGATACTCCGATTTTCAGTGCGCAAGAAGCCATGTGTAGAGGACATTACAGACTTCTAGAATATTCAAGAAGTAGAAATCTTGAAATAACATGCGTTAGGTCCCTTTCATACTGATAAGATCTCCTCATCAATGACCCTGTGTTGCACACACAACTTCCACATCACATGCCTAAACACTCATCGACATCACAGACCTAAACATCCATCCACACACACACACAAACACACCCACACACACACACACACATACACACACCATACACCACACATACACATTCCCAACTCTCATTAGAATGCCCATGAGAACCAAAATATTATTTTGAATAGCTTCAAGATGCTGTGCACATTGTGCCCATTGTGCAACCCACATAATGGGAAAGGCCTGCCACTCAATTGGTGTAGGGTGAGCTAGGTGTAGTGAGGTGCAGAAGAATGTGGCACAGTGTGCTATGGATGATCTAATCACAATGCATGTTTAAACTGCATGTATAAATGTACACGGCCAATTTTTCACTACCTAACAGAAGGTCATACAGAACTGAGGTGGACACAGTTTCCAATGGTATCCAAAGGTATCCAAAGGTATCCTAAGGTATCCGGAACAAGGTCTGTAAATGATGTCCACCTCAGGGCTGAATGACTTCTTTGGGCAGCAGATCTGATTCAGGCACGTGGAAAACTGACCAAAAACTAATTACAAATGCAGTTTAAACATGCAGTGTGATTAGTCTACATTTTAGTTTACGCACATCACAGCACAGTGTATCACATTCTTCAGTAGTGGATCATCTATAAGGTTGGGCATGATTCATATGTACTGAAAGGTCAATCGAGTCAGGAGACTAGTTACAATAGATGCAAGCCTAGACTATCACAGCCACAAAGCAATCTAAAATGACAGTAATTATATCCACCACACATACAGCGGTTGTCCACTTGCAGTTTTAATTAATTGCATTTCTGTGGTAGTGCGTAAAAATAAATATTGAATTGGTACCAGTGAAACCTCATGTCTTATATATGATTCAACTTGTTACCAAGGCGATTTATATTGATACGCTCCACTACTTTACATGTATAATATATATGCATGGTGTTAATCATGGTGTTAATAATGGCATTAATAATCCTTTTTTGGGTACACCTTACAACTAAATATGTGTTAACTGACCAATGTTACAGGTCTTGAGATAACAGCTGTTTGCACATCTGCAGTGGTGGCCTGGGCAGTGAAGGTGTATGTACCTGCCTGCAGTCCCTGTACAGTGTAGTGGCCCAGCGTGCCTGCCCAATGACGAAAGGGCATGATTGTGTTTCCATGGCAACCAAAGCACACATGCAAATAGCAGTTTGTTTTTTTTTTGTTTTGTTGTTTCACTCACAGTTACATGTATTTTTTATTTGATTGGTCACTTGGCAGAACATGGAAAGGATTGGCTGGCTGATAAGATACAGAGTTGCCTTTGATTTTTGGACTATTATAGACAAAGTGAATGTATGGAGTTGGCTCTGCAAACAAAACACACAGGAGGGAATGTTATTGTGTTGAAAACAAGCTAGGTGCTGGGTGTGTAGCGTACTTGTGTACAGCACAGAGGATGCACTGGTGAGTCCATACACATCAGTGGCTGTGATCACTATGGTGATGGTTGTAGAGTCCACAGATGGAAGTCTATTGTTAGGGGCAGCTTGCCTGCAGAGAGAACAAAAGGATGGGCTTCCATTAGAGAGCTTCATGCAATAAGACCATCATCATACAATGGAACACCAAATAATCCACACACACATGCACACACACACACTCACACATGCAGTAACAATTAAACTTTAATAATGAAGACCAAAATCACTATCTCTGGGTAAGGTGAGTACCCCCAACAGGCTGCTGTGTATCCTATGTTGACTGGGTATAGTTGATCAGTGAAGTTGTGTGACCAACAAAATCAGAGTGTGGGTTGTTTTACCTGACCAACAATCATTACATATATGGGCACAACTTGTGTACGCACATTGGTCAATGGTTCTGTTTTGCACGGAACAAGAAAGTGACTTTGAGGCATGATTTGCAGAACAGTTGACCACGAGTCGAGCTCCAAGAGCTGTGGAGGAACAGTTCAGCTTCAGAGGATTGGCTGTTGAGGAAAAAGAGGAGAGAAAAAAAAAACATGGACATTTGTATCATAGCCACAATGGATGATAACAGATGTGTTAAAGCTGTCTGCTTTCAACAATAAAATAACTAGGTCCTTTCATATTGTATAAAAAGTATTCCCATCACCAGGTAAACTAAACATTATGTTTAATTGAACTGAACTTAAAAATGGTCAATTGGAATCCACAGTGGGTCTTGAAAGTGACATTGGTCCAACAAGCTGTGATTGTTTAGCTTCATGAAAAGCATATTTTGGTCATCATAAAAACAGAACAGTTAGTCTTGCTGCAAAGGCAGGGGTTCATTGCTGATGCCACTCATCTTTGAATGTACACAATTTAGCAACCATGAGCATGTATTATAAATATGCCTTTGGTGTTCAAAGAGTTAACATGTGCGCATGTTCAACTGGTATCTTGCCTTATGGCTCCGTTCAAGCACATGATACAAACACCCTTTGCCATGACTGCATAGCACTAAACACCTTAGCAACCATGAGGTACAACAATGCTTCCATTGATGAGTCAATTATGGATCAATTGATAAAGAGGGCCAAAATGTTACCATTGAGATTCACTTCATTAACTCCATTATGGTAATTCGACACACCTGTGTCACCACTGATGGTTTGTTTATGTTTGAATTGCTGATATTGTGCTATTATGCCATGTAGCTTGATGAGTAATCATTGTGGCTAGATTTAGTAGGCTACCATGGTCTGAAAGAGCTGTGATGAAACTTTGGTTATTTAATGCACATGTGTACAACCACGACTCCATCTTTATGGGGAGGACTTGGGAAGTGATGGAGTGTGGGAGGACTTGGGGAGTGATAGAGTGTGGGGACTGGACTTACAACTATGTTTAGCGTAGTAACTTTTATCACTTCTAGTACTACTGTACTACATAGTCGCCGATGATATCATCTGACTTAAAACCTAGCACTCTTTGCTCCTACATACATGTATCTGCTAAGGCCTATAATAAAGGGTTATTCAAGTCTGGAACTCCCTCCCAGGACATGTGCTTAAGGTGCGTCTTTGTTCAGTCGACGTCACTCCACATTGGAAACTTTACCCATTTAAATAGGCAGTATATATAGTCCTTAGCCACAACTTGCCGTTCATTTACTACTAGTGTACTTGCTGCATTGGAGAATTAGATAAACAATCGAACTATATAAGCTGTTGATGCTGCACCCCCATGTCCACTAAAGTGTAGGTTTGCACATTTTTGTCTGTGAGAGGTGACATGTTGGTTTACAGCATGGATATGTCAGCAATCAGCTATTCTTGGATAGCATTAAACTCAGTGTGTAGTTCGGAGAAACTCTAACTGTTATATAGATTGGCACTTTGATTCCATGCAATACATGTATGGAGCACTAGAGATACAATGCATGTATGGAGCACTAGAGATACAATGCATGTATGGAGCACTAGAGATACAATGCATGTATGGAGCACTAGAGATACAATGCATGTATGGAGCACTAGAGATACAATGCATGTATGGAGCACTAGGGATGCACATCTGGCATACAAACAGCAAACGTGTACTTCCTTGGATAACGAAGCAAGAACAATTCGACTGACTCACTCCATATATGAGTACTGCTTTAAAAACATTATGCAAGCATAAAGCGATACATTATATGCCTAAACTTATATTTTGATGAATCTGTTCACACAATGAAACTGAAAGACACATACCTTTAATAGCCCTCCACAGTTTGGAATACTTACAAGTGCTAGGAGCATGGACACATAAGTCCACCCAATCAGGCAATGATTATGAATTCTTCTAAATCTAACGCACCCTCAATCATAAGCATAGCTGCTCCAATCAAGCCCTGCCTTACCCAGTGGCTGTGTCGACATATCCACCACCCGTATTTTCACTGGCTCAATTGAAAAGTTGGCAACAGTAGTTATGTTGCCTCGACTCCCAATCCTCAAAGATTTAACCGCGTGGATCAGGTTCTGGTCTGACCGCTCAGTCCAGTAGAGGACCCCCCGAAACAGCGCCATGCCATAGGCATTGATGGGGGAGAGGAGGGTGGTGCGATGCGACCCATTCGTGAAGGACATCTCGATCTTGAGCAGGCAGAAGTCGTTCCAAACCAGTCTGTCCGAGGCAAGGTCCAGACTGAGGGACAGCACACACGCAAGGTCGGTGCTGTGGAGCATCTCCCTGGAGCCTCCAATTAATGACCCCCTTTCAATCCTCCCCGGTGTCTGTGATGACCAGTAGATAAATCTAGAGGATATAAAAAGATAAATAGAACAATGATTCGCAATGGTTGTATTATAGAGCTGATTTGGGACATACCCATTGATTGGGTCTACTGCCACATCATCTGACAAAGTACTGTTAAACAGTAGCGTATCTGTGCCATTTGTTAAGTCATACATGTGGATGCTTCCATCACAGTAGTTGGTCCAGAACACCTATGGTGAACCCAGTCCAACGAAATCCCAGCTGAAAGAGCAAGAAAAAGAGTTAGAAAGAGGGATTAAAAGGAGAGGGGAGGGAAGGAGGAGAAAGAGAAGAGAGGGAAGGAGGAGAAAGGAAGGGAAGGAAGGAGGAATGCATGATATGGGCATGACAAAAGGGTAGTAGTGATCTGAGGGTGTGTGGTGTGGGTTGTGTGTGTGTGTGTGTGGTGTGTGTGTGTGGACCTCTTGGAATTTCCAATCACTGTACAGGTGCAGTCCATCTGTGTGTGTGCACATACCACCTATGCAGGCTGCATCCAGCATTGGCGAGATGCCAGAGCCATCCAGATGGGACTGCTGAATGGGCAGGCGTTGTGGTATGTGTAGGAACTCCAATACAAGGTCCCCTCCCTGGATAGTGAATAAATATTAAAGTCTTTTATCCAAATACACAATTCGAGGGATCCACAGATGGTGAAGACACGTGCTGAGTGACCTTAGCATTGTATTGTACTATACAAATACTAAGTCCAAGATGGCTAGCAAACTGTTCATCCATGCATTGGTCCTACCTGATGTCATAGTCTAGACCATACATTGGGTACAAAGTAGGTTGATTGACCACTAGGGCAAGATGCGTGCCATCCATCCCCATCTGGAGCACACCTGCATTTGTAGTGATCAGGAGATAGGGGCTTGGTACTGGAGAGATGGGGATGAGGTGGGAGGAGGGAGGAGGGAGTGGAAAGATGTGGAGGAGGGGGGAGGGGAGGAGAGGAGAGGAGGAGGAGGAGGGGAGGAAGAGGAGGGAGGAAGAGGAGGGGAGGAAGAGGAGGGGAGGAAGAGGAGGGAGGAAGAGGAGGGGAGGAAGAGGAGGGGAGGAAGAGGAGGGGAGGAGAGGGAGGGAGGAAGAGGAGGGAGGAAAGAGGAGGAGGAAGAGGATGGGAAAAGAGGATGAATGGTAGAGGAGGGAAGGAAGAGGGGAGATGGGAAGGAGGCAGGAAGAAGGTGGAGAAAAAGGAGGCAGAGAAGACAAGTAGACAGAAGGTATGTGAGAGAATGTCTCTGAGAGTGAAGGGTTGTTTCCCTTACGTTGGTCGAGAGTTGCATTCCTCCAACACCTGATTCCAATGTCACTTTCGTGATTGGAGAAGTCTGGAAACGGGCCCGCCACACTGGTGTGGTCACATTCCAAGATGGTTGGTTCATTCCCGAGACAATTCACACTGCTCAGCTGGATGGGTCCTGTGGCCGGGCTGAATGTGGATGATGTCATCCCACCTGGCATAGGAGGAGAGTGATGTCATCATAATGATGTCTTCGGGGAATGGTGTAGACATCTGAACGCCCATGAAACTATGTTGTGTGAGGGGGTCATCAGTTTGACTTGGACAATAGCCATTAATAAGTGTAATGTACTAATAGTAAAAGACAACTGTATTTTAGAAAACTGGACTTAATAAAAGGTGGTCATCACTCAGTACTACCACTCAGTACTAGTGTTTCTGTAACTGCACCGAATAATGTTTAAAAAAAATAAAAGATCAAGAGATTCTGTTCTAGTCCCCAGGCTAAAGGAACCAGAAAAGCAATTCTATAGAAAACAAAAAAAATAAAAAAAACAAATTAACCATTTATGGATAATATGCTCACAAAAATATGATTGCAATGTGCCACCAGTTTCTTGAGCATACATTGTCAGAAATAACCGCACCAATGCACACAATTGCACTAAATGCCACACCCACTCCAGATCCACTCCCTCTGTGCCATTTGACATAACTACTTGTGCCCTTACATAGCACTCACCAGAAAAGGTAGCGTTCAGCTGCCTACAAACAACACCCGTGTTCTTGTCATTCCAGTTTGTTCCAGAAACAGTTCCCCATTGGTTGCTTAGACACACCTCCAACCGACCATCAACACCACTCTCCTTCCCTCCAACGAGCCGAAGGGACCAATCTGTGCACTCAACTAAGAAAGGGTGGGGGGGGGGAGCTAGGTATAGGCCGAGAACGAGTGTATATTGCGTCGCAAACGAATAAATTTTCAAAACCTCGTACTAACTGTAGCAACCTCGAAATCATATCATTATGTAAGACTTCAAGGTCACGTACCTTTAGTCTGGTTGTAGCATGAGACACCAACGTCAGTTGTGTGATGGCAATCAGCGGAGGAAGAGGAAATGTGGTCATGACTGCATCCGATCAGGTTGTCTCTGAACCCAGACACTGTACGTTAGAAAGGTAGACGGGACCGCTGCTTCTTCCAAAGTACCCGTCGTTGTACGGCACTCCACCTGATTGCGCATGGGTGTGCAGTTAAGTGGCTACAGTGCATCAGTATGAAATAGGGGTGGCTAGAAAAAGTTGTATCGCGATTGCAGTATAGTGTGCAACACGCAAGGTCATTATAATAGCCTTAATATAGTCAAATTAATTTCAGGGGCAGACGCACAAGTGGGGTTAAAATGACCATATCAATCGGGGTTGTTGGAAGAGCTGGGGGTGGTGGTGGGCCGCCACATGTAATTAACACATTCCCACCCCCCCCCCCCCCTCCCACCCCCTCCAAGTCAGGCATTCAACAGAAGCTGCGGCTACATCCAGTTGTTCAATCTCTTGGCCACATTGGCAATGCAATTAGTTTTCTTAATGTGTAGCTAACGAACATTTTTAATCACCTCTCCGCCTGCTAACTGGGTGATAAACGCAAACTGATTGGACTGCAATTATGCCACACTTCCCGGCGCATGGATACACAAACACAATGCAATAGAAGCTCCGAACCTTGGTATCCAAGCTGTTTACAGACGACACCAGCCTCCAGGCTACTCCAGCTGCTGTCGCAGACGCGGCCCCAAACGTTGTTGTAACACACCTCGACTCGCCCATCAGCAGTCTGCGCACGTCCGCCCATCAGGCGAATACCACCATCGACGCAGAGACCTATATTGCGTTGTAGCATAGTCACTTGCAATGAAATACCTTCAGTGACTCGAATGTGTACTGCTTCGTTTGTCGCCATTAGTGCATGCGATCACTTTCTCCTCCTCCTTCCCTCCTTGCACTTCCTCATTTGGCCCGGTCCTAATAGCTAGTCGCCGCTTACCGTCTACGCGCCATGATACCAAGGCGACCATCAGAGCGATGGAAATGTCCATATCGCGAGATAGGTATTATATCGTGCAATTGAAGGCTTCGCGCAACTTTTTGCGTGGTGCAGCTATAAGTGCAGCTATATATAAGCTCCGTGCAATGCGTGTTTGGATTAGTGTTATTTGCGCGGTAATTACCTGCATGCCGTCACGAGAAATGTTAGTGGGTGGCAAAGCTGGTAGTCTATTAAAACAACATATCAAAGTGTGTGCTGTGTAGATAAAGGTGGTGATAATTTTTTAATTGAACCGCACTACATGTTCCTTACCCTTACAAAATCGTAGTCTGGTAGTCTTCTTATTGGGTTGGGTAACGCTTCGGTGCCTCGGTTACATTACCTTCTGCTACTTCTACGGGTAAATTTCCTCTGTTTCCACTTCTCTCTCTGCTGACTCTTGGTGTCTGTCCTCTTGTTGTCTGTCAACAGCTATTTCAGGATCCTCCAGCCTTTCTGCCTGTGTCGAAACCATTTCCTTTGTTGCTCTGGTTCCCCTCATTACCTCCAAGTCATACCCAAGGGCTAGACGCGCAATTGATATAATATGCTCTTTATACCGTTTTTTATTTGGTCTTACGTCTGCAACAATGTGTTCCCGTGCCGAGTATATAATGATACGGGATCACATTTAGTGATTTATGGATTTACCTAGATATAACGCCCGGTTCACAAGTCCATGCACTTGCTGCCTTCTTAAAAATACATTTTCACACTTCATTGACTCGTAGCAAAACAGGACGTGCATGCATGGCGTAGCGAGGTGTTCGGCGCTAGTGAGCAGGCTCAGAACACCTCTTAAAACAATAGCGTATGCATGTACGATTTGTAGGGTCTGGGTAAAAAACTATAGCGGCTAGCAAGGTCTACCTCAAATTGAGGTAGGCATCACCATAACATAAAGTAATAGTCTTGCACCCAGACCCAACTTTTCGCTGCTGCGGATGGGTATATTTATGTTATAAAAGTGACGTCATAGGTGTTATTACGTCATAGCATACGGTGTCAATTCATAGCTCAATTCAACGCCTATGAATCGCTACAAGCTTTGCGTTACACCGTCCTGGATTCCAAGGACAAAAGACGACTTTCTTGCTTATAGTTGGAATTTCGCCCTGCTTTAACAACCGATTTAGCATGAACCATTTCAGTGTGTGACATGTATTAGTGCCCTGCATGGGAGCTTTAGATGTTGGCAGAGGATCATCAAGCAGATTTGGCACAGCAGCTGGTCCAAGATGGTTGGGTTATTTTTTTAGCAGTTGTACATGTGGACCACCTCTGTGAGGTGGATCTGCTCTTTTAACCCTCTTTTCTATAGGTGAAAAACACAATATACCTGATCTTGAGCTTGTATAGATATCTGTGTATTACTTGTTTGCACGAATAGCAAACTGATGAATGGTGTGGGTATCTGGGACATTGTTACTGACTTGTGTACAGAAAAGAGCTGTGCATGCGGATCGGAGCATTGATAAAATGCAGCGTTGTTGAGCCATCTCTATCTAGCCATCTATTGAGCCTATGTGCGTGTGGTTGGATACGAATGAACCGTACAGATTATCATAATTGTGATACAGAATCTTACTATGTTGTGAAAAACTGATTATATGGGCCAGCTTTGAAAGGCGTTTTAAATACTGATGTGCATGCCTCTTTTGTATGGTAGTGCATACTGATCTTAATGGGAATTTGTTGGGTGCCTGAGTCATTTACCTGAAGTAACCTTTCCCCGCGACATGCACGATCAAATATTCAATTGATCTAAAAAGCTGCTGGGCGTTTATAGGAAATGTAATAGATGTGCATGTGGAATATACATATTATAGGGTTAGCGAGGTAAGTAATTTTCTCCGTATGTTGAACTTAAAAGAAGTAAATATTTGCTCACATGATAATATACATTAACGTATCCTCAGTATGATACCTTACCCTGGCCGCAGTGTCACTACCTGCTATCGTAATTGCATTAATAGCATTAAAATCATGTAGAAATTCCCTGCTACCTTTCTATACATGCTCAGTGCCTTATTTATAGCAGTGCAACTGCACTATTGACTAACATTACTAACAGCTGCAAGCGATGGGTGAGAGTTTCAAAAGGCATCCTAAAAACCTAGGAATATCGTTTTGAGACCATCATTATACTCCCTTAGCATGCGTACAAGGAGAAGCTACAGAAGTGAAGGAGATGAATACATGTCAGCAGTTGTGTATTAGCCACAAATCATGTATCTGCAATGCATGAATTCTTAAACTAATTGAACCCCCTATCATAGGCATCCGCTCATTTATTTCCAGGGGTGGGGCAAAGAAGATAAGAGCCCAACCAGGGGGAGGGTGCGGGAGGGGGATGTGCCCCCTCGGGTGCTTCAAATTGTGACCACTACATGTAAATGTATAGCCACAAATCATGTATCTGCAATGCATGAATTCTTAAACTCATTTAACCTCCTATGCTGATAGGCCCACTATAATAGAAAATTGGTTACATATAGTGAAGTTTAAACACCGCGTCCGCGAGTAAAGTGGGTAAATGTAGGCCGTTTTGGGGGGGAAGTAAAAAACTAAAAGATCCGCTGATGAGTATTTTTCTTTTCAAATACAGGAATGTGGAAGTACAACTCTTGAGACAACATTGGATGCATTTTGTGAGAGATCATTCAACTTGCTGGATGCTACAAATGCGGCAATATAAAAGTGGTCCAGTCGATGAAACCATATTTCATCATAATAGAAAAACGGCAATAATCACATTGTATAAGCCAAGTTGAACTTTTAAACATTTCAATGCTTTGTCAATCATATGCAATGTATTTATTTACTGTGTGCATGTGTTGTATCGCGTCTATAGAACGCTATACATTACCGCATGCGGTTTAACTTTGTTGCTTTGCACGCTGCTTGCGAGTCTGCATGCACACATAATTTTATTTTCAGGGAAACCAAGAGCGCATTGATATAGATTGCTATGCATGCTTATGAATTTACAGTAAAGAAGGGAAGGGGTGTTTAAAATGATAATGAAGCGTAGTACCGAACTAGTTTTTAAAGTGCCGGCGTGCATCAAAACTGTGATAGTTGCAGCTGTTATAAATTATAATGCGAACATAGTGTAAAAGGTTACTCTACTTATTTTACAACTAGTACCTGCTATTCTGTTGCTAGCGGATCTTTTAGTTTTTTTTAGTTTCCCCCTAATTCGGACCACTTTACTTAAATACAAAAGTCATGCAATAAAAAGCAAACACCAAGATAAAAAGCCACCTTGTATAAGCAGAGCATTTGGCAGCTGTCATATTAAATTGCTAGTGAACCCAAATCATGCATATGGCTTTATCAATCATGCCTGGTTACTTTAAATGGGTATACATTACCTCCATGGCACACATGTATTGACACAAGGTGCCACGTGATCGCCTTAATGCAACATCGATCATCGCCACACGTGTAGTAACAGAATAATATCAATGGTAACAGTAGGTTGCTACCGTACGTACCTTGGGGTGACTTTATCGGTAGTACTCTTTCGATGGCATTCCAGTGTATATTTAGCCTTCCCGTATCGCACTCGGGTCCTCGCACTCCATTCGCTAAGCAACCAGATTCAGAACTCTTTCAATACCATTGCCTTTTAGCAACCCGTTTCTTTTCTGGCTCTGCATAATACTTTTCAAGTTCAGCGGTTTGTTTCGTTTCTGGTTCACCCGACTGCTTGATACTTTTCCACGTTCTGTGGTCTCAGGCTCCGCTTCATCCTTCTCATGTTCAGCGATTCGTATCCTTTTGGGCTCTGCTCTCCGCTTGGTATCGTAGGCGTCCGCTAGATGGGGTAAGGCGGGGCATTTACCCCCCCCCCCCCCCCCTGCGTACCCCAACTAATTAATATTCATTTCAGTAATTAATATTCATAGTGCTATAACTAGCATGCATTGTATTGCATATTACAAACTGACTATTCCGGCAACCTTAAACACAATACAAATAACCACATCCTTTACGGACGTGTTTAAGAATGAATCGATTCGTGAAAAAGGTCAAACTTGCCAGCGATACTAATATCATGCACAGCAGCATCAGATGCTGTATTACTAAGCAGAGATAGCTAACCGACTCTGCAGCATCACCCGTTGTCATAGTCTTAGACTCAGACTGCGAAGCAGACGAAGCAGCCGTACCATCATCTGCTACGCCCACCGTTGTGTCATCAACTGATTTTACATCTGAGAGCAGCGTTACTTCTTCACAATCGCACACAGCCAGTACAGCATCGGTTGTAACCATAACCGAAGTCGATCGTGATACCAACGAATTTGATATTGGTCTCTACATTCACCGCAGCAATTTCCCCGATCAGAGACGGTACGAGTTACTAACGAGGTGCTGGATTCCCCCAGAAAACTATGAATTTAAAGCGGATGCATCGGGATCTCGTTCATTTCGCCAAATGTGGCTTAAAGACTACTCTCCTTGGTTGGATTATTCCCGTCACCTAAAAGGAGCTTTCTGCAAATTCTGTGTTTTTCCTCAGAAAGTTTCAAGAGGTTTTCAAGGCAGTTTCATTGCTACACCTTTTACACGCTATAAAGACTTTCATTCCTATGCCAAAGAACACACAAAATCAAGCTGGCATCAAGGCTCTCATGGAGATGCAACTAACTTCCTTAGCATATGTGAGAAAGCAGGTTTCTGTTGTTCAAAAACTGAGTGATGTTTACAGGAAAACAATTGAAGACAATAGGAGGAAGCTATATCCAATTGTATCCAAAATAGTATTTTGTGGGACCCATGATCTTTCTTTACGTGGCATTCTAGTTCTTGTGGGAACTTCTCCAATTTCGTATTGAATCTGGTGAGTGATAAATTCTAAAAAGCCAGATAGAGACAACTTCACATGCTGCACGATACACATGCATCTGTAAGGACCCAAAATGAAATAGTGGAGATTTGTGGAAGGCTACTGCAGTGTGATGTAGTTCATGCAGCCAATAATTCTGCAGCATTCTCAATATTGGCTGATGAAACAGCAGACATATCAGGCAAAGAACAATTGTCATTGGCTGTTAGGTACATGGAAACAAATTTGGCAACTCCATGCATCCATGAGGAGTTTTTGGGATATTTTCACATACATCAGGTGTCTGCAGAAGCAATAGCAAATGCACTTTTGGAAAGTTGCTTGGAAATTGGCCTGGACATGTCCAAATTGGTTGGACAAGGTTATGATGGGTGTTCAGCTATGGCAGGAATAGAGGGAGGAATACAGGCTATTGTCAAATGAAAATTTCCAAAGGCATTTTTTGTTCACTGCTCATCACACAGGCTGAATCTGGTTTTTAATGATTTAAACAGCCTTACCGATGTGCGAAATTCCGGCTGTTGGTACAATAAAGTCTGTGATCAAATTCTTTCATGACAGCACTATACGACGCCACTTAATACCCAATGTACCAATGCTATGTGAAACTAGATGGATTGCCAAATACACAAGTATAAGAGTTTTCTTTGAGAACTTTGTTCAAACGCTACAAGAAATGAGCGAATCAGCTAGTGCTAGTGTAAATTGTTGACAAGAAGCACACCAGTTGGTTTGCTTAGTAACTGCATCATCTTGCATAGTATGCCTAGTCATCATTGCAAAGTATGCATCAATGCTGGAGCCAACACAATTCTTGCAATCATTCAACTTGATCTGTTGAAAGTGCAGGGTCACTTTTATGAGCTTGTAGGCATAATGTCCAAACATAGGGAAGAGTGTGATGTCTACTTCAGAGAAAGCAAAGGAATTAGCTGATGACCTGGGTGTTGAAATTCATATGCCCAGGTTGGTTTCAAGGCAAACTCATCGATCTAATCCACCATCTGACTCAGTTAAAGGATACTATCGAAGATCAGTGTAGGTACCTTACCTTCATTCCATCATCTCATCTTTGCAGCTCAGATTCTCATCTGAAAATGCTCCCTGCTTTAGCATCTTAAAGCTTTACCCACCTGAAATGGCAAAACTTACTTTAGATATTTCAAGCAACACATTCATTCTATATACCGATATGATAATTTTGTTGAGGAAGCAAACACATGGTACCAGGTGTGTGTAACAGGGGATTCCAAGTGAACCAGTTGGGCTTCATTGACATGTTCAATGAGGCTGTACTGTTTCCTGCAGTGCGCAAGGCTATCTGTACAGCAATGGCCCTTCCTGTGTCAACATGCACTGTTGAAAGATCATTTAGCACTTTAAGAAAGGTCAAAACGTGGCTACGTGCTACAATGACTTTGTATGATCAGTCTTCACAGGGAAAAGATTAACACTTCCAAACAACAGTTCATTGAAAGAGTGGTAACAGAATTTGGAC
This sequence comes from Ephydatia muelleri, assembly GCA_013339895.1. Lineage (NCBI taxonomy): Eukaryota > Metazoa > Porifera > Demospongiae > Spongillida > Spongillidae > Ephydatia > Ephydatia muelleri. Next base: position 11,980 of record JABACO010000271.1, on the reverse strand, counting down.
GTGAACCAAGGCGCTTACATTTCTTTTCCAAGAATAGTATGTTGTATGCTTCTTCATTGCGCATCTGTATAAGTTGATTTTAACCTTGTCTCTATAGTACATCATCACATTATGCATTCAATGCAGCACACACCAGTAGAGGTATATATTGCAAGTATATAGCGCAGCTGGAAACACAGATTTTGCTCTGAAACTGTATGAAAACATGAGTTTCGTGCATAAATATATGGGTAGGGGGCACACCCACCTCCTGCACCCTCCCCCTGGGTGATCTCTTTTCTTCATTGGCCCCCCCCCCCCCCCCCCCCCCCCCCCCCTTGGAAATATAAGAGCGGACGCCTATGTTGGTATTACTTGGTACTTTGTTCAGCAAGGGCCCGTTATTTTCCATCGTAGACCGTATATGTTAAATTAGATTACATTACTTGCTACTGGCTCCTTTTAGTTTTCTTGTTTGGTAAGGACAAATTTCTTGTGCCAGGAGTCCTGTCAGACAGGAGTAGCATTTTGTACTGCCCAAGTCTTATTTGGTAGTCAACTGCCAATACATAGCTCGAGATCAATTGATCACAAAATTGCAAATGCCGACCAATTCTGAAGCTATTGGAGCAATTTTCATTCTTTAAAAGTGTTCCTGTCCCGAGTTATGCCTTGTCAAGGAGGATAATTCCGGGACTGGGTACGCGGACGGGCAGTACCCTTTCGTCCTCTAAAACCACGCAGTTTTGCCACATAACACAACAACGAAACTGCTCTTTTTTGTCTTTTCGTTCGATTTAAATAACAAGCTAAACAATTCGATCGTCGGGAGTCTCGTTAAGTAAGTAGTCGTGTGTTTTTAATGACTTAATGCATAGTCGGGGTCAAATCCTGTATGGAAGTTTGTAGCGAAACTTCCGATGCACAACGCATAATACATTTTGTAGCGCCGGTTGAATGCAGCGTACGTATAAGCATAGGTCCCCCCAGAAGGTATTGCATGCTGCTGAATCGAAATGTACCGCGGAGAACACAATATTAGACACGTTCTATGCGGAGTGGATCAGTATTTAAAAAGGGGGATCCTCTGGGGGATACAGGGGGGGGGGGGGGGTCGGTGGTGTCCGGCCCCCCCCCCCCCCCCCCCCCCCCTCAGACCTGATGATGAATAAAATTAAAGATTAATACTTTATCATTAGTGAAACCAATTAACAACATCCCACGTGATATTCATTGTTCTAGAGAGCGTTATGGCAAGCAAGCGGGCGCGGAAAGTATCTTGAATTACTTTTCAAAGAAAGCAAAAGGTAATTTATGCGTACAGGAATCGCGCGCCTGTCATGACTTCACCCACCCGATCGCGTTATCTCATTACGTGAATGCAGCTGCGTGAACATGCATGCACACACTACTTCTCCCCCCCCCCCCCCCCCCCCGCAGTCCTATTAGAAATCGATCCAACCCCCCCCCCCCCTCCCGTCCCCCTCCTTTCAGACTTACCTCGCTACGGGCCTGGAGTTTCTTTTTTATATCATTATTATCTTTTTTGACACATGCAGATATGGGTAAGACGCAAGATGAGGACATTGTGCATGCCTATAACTTGATACACAGTGTCATCAGTGATATTGCAATTTTCAGAGAGAACATTGAAAAGATTTTCATGATTGGTTTATGGATGCTAGCAGAATTGGTAGTGAGTTAGGCATAGTCCTTGCAGTTTCACGTCTATCTGGAAGACAACACACAGGGCTAATGCAGGTCCAGAAAATCCAGATCCTGAAGTTTATTACAAATTAATGTGGCAATTGATTCTGGATCATGGAACGTGCAAGAACTAAACAATAGTTTCATCGTGACAGTATGGTTGGTAGTCACTTATTTTATCTAGCTCCAACATTAATCACAGTGATTTACAAGAGCTTGCAAAATGTTTGTTGTTTTGGGAACGTGATTTACCTAGTGCTTCATCACTTCTATCTGAATTAAAACAGTGGCAACGTTTTGGAAACTAAAATCTGAATCCCTTGATAACATCATTCCTGCAGATCTGGCACATTGTATCCATGCAGCTGATGAAGATGTTTTCCCCAACATACGAGTACTATTAATTATTGCCTGCACTACTCATAATTTAGGATACGCAGTTTATGAGTTGCACTGAGAATAGAGTCCCCCAAACCAAATCACGCACAGTATTCGCCGCCCTTTCAAGTTTCTATAGAATGTCACCAATTATGTGCGGGATGACGTCAAAAGCTTCCGCGCTTCGCGCGGGAGGGGGCACATCCCCCTCCCGCACCCTCCCCCTATTAATTATTCATGTCGGACCCCCCCTTCCAGAATTCCTGTATCCGCCCCTGATCCTAGTCACATTACATGTACAAATGTACAGGAAAAGCAATTAATTAATATGCTTAATAATAATGCGCATTTCCTCTCCCTCTTCCTGCTCTCTCTATTTTGCTCCTCCTCCAGTAGGTGTAGTGTAAATAATAATACGCAGCATGAACAAATTAGTTGGAATTATAAATATTCACCTGCGCATTTTCCAGCATCCAATAATAATTACACACTGTAAAGACGAAGTTTGAAATATTTTTGTCATATTAAACTTTTACTGACAAAACACATATTTGTTTGCTGAAACTCACTGATACACAAATAATGCAACACCGATTGTTACTGATGACAATGATAAGACTTTCCACAATAACCGATAAGCCCTCAGCCGAATGTGCTAGGGATGATAGAAAGTAGATTTTTATTTTTAGCTTCAATACTAATCTAAACAGTACACTGACTGTAAAGAAGTATCATATCATGGACAATAATATACAGATGTTCGTTCGCCACTTAAATTTTAAACGAAACATGGTGTATAAGGGAAAATGCCTTGCAGAGATTGGCCAGAACTGGTGGACATCTGGCGAGCGGCATGTCAGTTAAAATGCCTGGCCTTTCAGTTGGCAAAAGCAGCAAGTTTAATCCTCATTTTTGATAGTGGTGTATAGAAGTTTATTTAATTTACAAAATGTCATTAATTCCGTTGCAGTATTTTGCCTCATTATTTGCTATTATTAATTCGTGTGGCATGATACCGCTCCTGTTAAGACTCATCCTTTAGCATAGGTATGTGACAAGGAATCTTAAATCGTATTCATTTTAGTGGACGTTTTCTTCGTAATAAGGTTGCTGAATTGTTTGGTCCAAATGGTTTTGACGATTTATGTCACTGAATGTTGGTTACATTCTGATGACTGCTTGCAGCTCTCCCGTGCTCCATGCACTGTTTATAGGAAGGACAATGGTGGTGTGGCTGTTTTGTGTTAAGAAAATCTTTAGCTGATCGTTTTCAAACCACTGGAATGCTTAGAAATTGATCTACTGTTTGCCAGAAATGTCAGTCATAGTGGGCGTGTTTTATTATTCTCCAACTTTGGTCAACATCTCTCTTGATAGATACTTTTATCTATACCGAACCCCATTAGCAAACTTTCTGTTGTTGTGCCATTCTCCATTGAGTTGTGATCATACATTTATTGATTTTTCGATTCTTTGTCCTACATTCCTCTACCTGATTCATGGAGGTGATTTCATAATTGGTTACTATCCTTCCCGGGGCTGTGCATTGTTTACCACAGTACACCAACATGTAGATGATGTGTGACATTCTGAGTGATTGCATAACCTTGGCGTTCTATTAGAACAATCTTATGCACATTCGTTCCTTTGCTTGCATGCAAGGAAAACAAAGTTGTATCACAAATGTCTGCCTATTACTGGCAAGTTTCACAGGAGTATGATAATTCTGTTAGAGCTTTTTTTTATGCCAAAGAATACAGTGTTATAAGCAGCGGATTGTCTCTTATTGTATGCGTATGTCAACTCCAAACGTGTTTGGTTACAATCTTCCTCATCTTTAATTGCTACATCAAATGTTGAAAAGTGTGACTTGCTTAATAGGTACATGCATTTTGCTGCTGTGTTCACAAGATGATGGCACTATTCCCACTTTTCTAGAAGTGTTCTTGAAAGTGTAGATTATGTTTTCACCTGACATTTAACTGCTCACCCAATACCTGATGGACTTTGCATACTTTCTCATGCATATCCATTGCAGATGGAATTCTCTATTCTGTTTGAACTTTCAATACAACATGGCAGAAAATAGCTCATGCAGGCCCAGTATTTAAAAAGGGGTTCCTCTTTGCCAACTAATTTTCATTCTCTATCTTTCTTACACGTATTGCATGGGGTTATGGAATGTATAATTGCAGAATCAATGTCCTTCAGGCCAATTCATTGATTCCAAAAGAACAAAATGGTTTTCTTCAACATGCACTAAGCTTATAGCTTCTTTAAATGAGGGTCATTGCATATCAGCGTCTCAAGATTGATGCAGTATATATAAACTTTGCAAAGACATTTTTTTCTATTTCTCATTCAAATGCGAATTACTTCTTAAAGTTGCTGCCTATAGCATCAATTCTCGCTTATGCTGCTGGATTGCTTTTTATTTTTTGCCAACCGTGCAGATCAATCGATGCTGATGTCGAGTTCTCATTGGAGTGCCTCAAAATCAATATCTTGCTCTAGATCAATGACCTCCCTGAAGCCTTCAAGTAATGTTGGTGTGAAAATCTTTGCTGATAATACCAAACTGTATTATGCTCATGGCTACCCTGACGATTGCGCTTTCTTAGCTAGATTTGTACACGGTTATCAAATGGCAACTACATGTGGGTGTGGCCTTCAATCAATATCATTTGGCAAGTTAAACATATCACCTGTGCCCTATTCACTGAATGTTGTAACTTGTATATGAGATTATGGAGTTTATATTTGATCTAACCTTAAAACCAATTGTGCGTTGTTCGTACCATAGCATCAAATTAGGCATTTAGCCATTGTGCTCTTCTTTTGAAGGTATTTCATGTGTCTGAGATATGGTTAAGCTTTCAAAATTTATGTTAAGCCTATCCTTGAATCCTGTACTCACGTTTGGAATCCTTGGCTCATGCATTGAGGACATTGGCTCAGGCATTAAGGGCATTGGCTCAGGCATTAAAGGCATTGGCTCAGGCATTAAGGGCATTGGCTCATGCATTAAGGGCATTGGCTCATGCATTAAAGGCATTGAAAAGTATGTGTAAAAGAGCTAACATTCCGTCTTTGGATTGCGCAAATCGGGGAAAGAAGTCTGAATCTGTCATTGTTTGAGTACCAGTGACCTTAAGTGGTGTGCTTTTTAAGATTGTGCATGATTTGGGGTCTTACATATGGCAGTCTTTGGAAGTCATTCGCTGCAAATCGCATTAAAAACTTCTTTCTCGTGTTAGTTATATCAATTTGGAATTCACTCACGGCACGAAAATGTCATCACTGCCAAAAACTTTTTCCTCTTCAATTCAAAGCTGAATTTTTCCCATTTGCAAAAGTCTTTCCATATAAATAGCAGTTATACCGTATAAGTGCATTATTTGCTTTCTTTGTCTTTGTATGCACAGAAATGAAATTAAAAATAATGATGGGCTAAGTAACTGAGTTTGATTCAGTGTACTGCTTTAGTCACTAAAACTTTAAGCTACATTATTGCGCTAAACATTTATCTTTCTTGCATAGTCGAGTGATGTACCTTGCATAGTCGAGTAATGTACTTTGTTTGCTGCAATAAAAGTACGAACATTTTCGAACCAATGCAGTACAATACAGCATAATTTGTATTCTTGCATACCATATGCCCTTGGCTGTACAGTAAATTAATACATATAATAATTATGAAGTACTGCTGTATTCAACAGTTAATTGATCAGTGAGTGTTGAACAACTGTGCAATCGTGTAATCGAAATAATACTTCAGACATATATTTGCACATCTACTGCAATACAAATGCATTTCATAGAAATTCATCACAACTAAGTTCTCTCTCAAGAACTGGATTTGATTAGGTGTAATTTTTGGTTGGTCAAACAGCAAGGGAAAATATCGCCTGGTTATAGCAGTACTAAGCAGGTTAGTCTTACATTTTTGCAAAATGCCACATGCATGCAGGCTTTGCAAGGTATGCGAATTGCAAGACTGTATTTGCATCAGATCCACTGTATATCACTTGCTGTACTCTTATTATTGCAGTGTGTTGTTTTTGGAGATGGCAATGTGGTATTCAGCCTTGGTCGCATCAGAGCTTGTTAAGAAAAACTGTTTATACTATTTGGTGATGTGGATAGAAGGCTTACTCCTGGTGGCTGTGGCTGATCTATTTAAATGTGGACAATATACAGTAACAAGAAACGAATAAAACAAATCAATCAATTATTTTGCTGCTGAGTATTGCATGGAAGAGTTAAATGTATTTAGATTGCCTACATGCGTGCTGCATCAACGTCATTCTGCTCTCAACGCCCAAAGACCTAAGAGGTTGTGACTCATCTGGAGAGGAGCTAAGAGTTTCAACAGTTTTTTCCCTATATTCAAAAGCGCATTTCATCAAACATGACTGTAATGATGAAAGCACCAGCTGAACAGTCCATGGTGGACACAGAATATTAGTTGAAATATGCACAAACACAGCTACCAACATGTGCTATCATGCCACCACGCAGAATGTTTACTTGTTGCAATTTGAACTAGTATCCATCGGCGGAACATTAATAGCTAACTATTATGGAATATCTTTCATTGGTACATTTTTTTCATGCTGTTATTATATTGCTGCACGATAAAGTAATAGCATAATGATAGTATTCTTACCTGGAGAATACAATGTGAGGCTGGAATTTTCCACAGCACGAATTAGGCCACACGTGATGTTAACGGGCATTCTCTGATTGCTTGTCACAGACATGTTTAAATTCGACTTATTGCACGCACAGCTGGAGTGTAAAGGATTGTATACACTTCGCGTAGAGCTTGCGCACAATCGGACTCCAGATAGCGCTTAACATTATGATCACTACTACACGAGGATACAATTGACAACACTTTCAATAGGACTTAGCATACTCAACCTTTATATAAGGGGGCTTGTCCAAACTACTTTTGGAAAAATAGCGTCATTGCGACCGTTAACATATTAACCCCCCCCCCACCCCCCCCCCCCCCCCCCCCCCCCCCCCCCCCCCCCCCCCACCCCCCTTAACGTCATACTCAATAAACTTTTCGTACGCGTCTCGTGGCACCTTGTAAACTGTGTTGCACAGCTTTCAATACTCCTCCGAAAAGTGTAGTCTGAATAGACATAACTGCTGCCACTAGAGTCAAACGCTGCTACAATAAAATTTTCTTAGCGTCCATAGCCTTAACCCCCCCCCCCCCCCCCCCCCCCCCCCCCCCCCCTAACCTCACAATGACGCTAATTTTTCCTAATATAGTTTGGACAAGCCCCCTAAGCTTAAATGGCCTAGGCAGGCATAGTTCTGCTCAAACAAGCCAAAACCTGCACACTCCGCTATCATAGCAATTCACACCTGATGTGTCCAAGATAGGTCCTTCCCCCTTCTCCTGCGAAGCATTGTCCTCCGCACTGTCCAGAGCATCAGCATTTGCATGATGCACGATATTCGGACCTTGTACTGGTAAGGCTGTAAAGCCAGGCTCCACCGTGTCAGTCTGCTGTTATTATCCTTTAAGCGGTTCCAACCACTCCAAGGACCTGTGGTCTGCACACTCAAACCGGGCGCAAATTGATGAAACGCGTGACAGCAAGCAGGGAGATGGTGGGGGCCGCAATCTATGCATTTGCGGTGGAGGTTGGGCTCGGCCATGTGATTATGTCTGAGTTAATAGGGGTTGGGCTCCCAAAGGTGTGGCCTGGGGACCGCGGCTCTATTTGCGCATGCAGCATTCACTGCACATAGTAAATTTACGTTCTTTTCATTTCGCGGCGTAAAATTTTGTACTTCGTTTTTCTAATAACATGAGTAAATAGGCCTTCACTTTCAAACTTGTTGTTTTGTTAGCTCGATAATTAAAATAATATAGACTAATTCACGATCTTAGTTCAAAATATCTACATCCTATCAAAGCTATTTCGGTTCACATGTCCTATTCATTTTGTATGTAGCTAGTTTCGAGTTGTTGACTTCCTCTGTATTCTGATTCTCTTTAATAGTAGGATTGTAGATTCCTTCTCTGTATAAGGGGAAGAAGCCACTGAAATACAAACTTACTGTATGCATGTAAAAATAAAACAAATCAGAACAGCACGAAGCGATGTGTGGAGTGAATTACACAAATACATGTGTATTTTAGCTAGCTAAAAGGCAGCTAGTTCTTGTAGGAAGTACCGCAGAAGGGAGGAAACCACTCAGAGATACTATATGACACTGTTATATCTGTTATGGCATAACGCATAGTACATTTTGCAGCGTTGAATACGTATCAGCGGCATGCAGCAACTGTGATGGTATTATAATTATAATGGGGGATTGTTCCGCGAAAAGGGACCTAACGATAAACTTTCATTATAAAATTTCGCAAAAGAAATGTAACGCTTGCGTTGAAATGTATGGCTAATTCAAAATTCAGCGTCTTACAACTCCATGACAGATACTCCGATTCTCAGTGCAATGTGTGAGGCCATTTCAGATTGCTAGAATATCAATTATTGAACAAACATGCGTTACGACCCTTTTTACGGAAACGATCTCAATGTCTGAATCATTATAATTATGTTCTCTCCGCTTATTCACATTCAGTCAATAACGCCCATCAAGCATACCCCTTGTTCCTCCTAGGCCAGTACCTTGAATCTCTCGTGACAGTTAGATACTTAAAACTTTTATTTGCGTATGTGTATGACATAAATGTGCTGCTAATTTGGTGCTATGGCTGTAAGGCGTAAACAAATATGCAGGATATGACCAAAACATTAATATGAATGTAAAAACATTTGTGGAATCGTTTCCGCGAAGAGGGTACTCAGCGCATGTGTTTTCAAGATTTCAATTTAAATTCTAGAGTCTGAAATGTCTCTACACATTGCTTCTTACACACTGAGAATCGGAATATCTGTCGTGGAGTCAGGTTTGTAAGGGTCTGAATTTTTGTTTATCCATGTGATGAAAATTATGCCAACAAGGGCTGTCTATAATCAGTAAGCCAGCATGCGCTTATAACGCTCTCATGCAGAGTTCTTACATTGGTTTAATACATGTAAGTGCATCTGTCCTTAAAACCGGTCAATGCCTGCCCTATAATTCAGTGTGGTCCCGTATTACGTTAGTGCAAAATGAATAATTGCGTATGGAAACAATGGTTTTTCTATCATCATACGCTTGCGCTTATAAACGTTTTTACGCTTATAAACGCTTTATGCAGAGTAACTATTGGCTAATAAGTTTCCCCAGTCTTAAAATCGGTCACAAGTCAGTGGGGCCCCCCGTTATTACATATATATTGTTTCTGATCAGAGCATAACAGGTACAGCAAGAAAACCTGAGTGATTGTGGATTGTTTGTTTGTAAAGTAAATAGTTGCAATTATTAATTAATATTTGGATTGTATAGATTGCTGAGACAAATTCAAATTCCAAACCTGTGACATTCACTGTTAGTGACTGTTCTATTTCAGTTAACAGTAAAAATTCAGTGCAGACAGCACCTAGTAGCTTTCAATATGGTTGCTTATGCAACTATTTCAAGGTACCAATCACGTATTTTGTATTAATACTCCAAATGAGAAATTCAATGCATGTGTACTTGAAAACAAACTGATGTCAAACATTGACTTTTAAGAAGTTTGAGCCAGCAGAGATGGCATTTGAACAACAAAATGGACAGTGTGTGTGTATGGTAAGCAAGCTTTATATTTAGAAGAGGGGTGGTAAGAATTTTTTTTTTTAATTTCAGGTTCAGTCAAATTTCTTGTTAAGCAGAAATCTTAAAGACAACATACTAAGCCTCACATTGCACAGTAGTGTCAAGAATGATTTGGATATGTGCAGTAAATAAGCACTACCACCTAATCAGCCAAACTATAACCATCTCTATTGAACAGGAGTATGCTGCCTCAACATTTGACACAAAGTAATTTGTGCCGATTTGCAAATCTGAATGCACAATAAAAATTACATAATCTATTTAGGTAACTTCTTATACCATTTATGGTAGCCAGACAACGTATTGAGGTATAAAATCAGACTTTTGTAGAAGACATGTATTCATTTAAATGTTTTGTATCCTATAATAGCCACATTTTGTGGTTGGTATGCAAAACAAAAACAGTGAGGTAAAAGGAACTGTGTTTGAAATTGATGGGCAAAATGCCCACTTGCATAGAAATAGTGCTGCTGGTTAGTAAAGGCATTTGAATCTCTGGTAAGATGTATCATGCATTATATACACTTTTTCAAACATTGTTTGTTGCAGAATAAAGAGAACTAATCTAAGATACACCAAATCTGGGTTCACTTTTGCTCTTAATAACCTAGTTTCTGTGGTACACATATTTGAGCAAATGACGTGTAAATCTAATCATTCCTACAAACTCAGGCCATGATTATCATGGCACTATGAAGTTGCTTATGATCTGGCTGGTGAACAAACAGAAATAAAACACTGCCATCAAATATAAATCAGTTCCACTGTGATGAAGGACTTATTTCAAGAAGGTGTGTGTTTTGATATGCAAGCTAATGTTCTTAGACAATTGAGTTTGTAATAGTAGCAAACTGAAGAAGAGTATAGTTATAGTGATGATCACAATGCGCACAACAGCACAAGGAGCAGAAGTGTTTTTCATTCATAAAAACAGCCTTAACATATGTTTGTACCCTGGGGCCCCGGGTAAGAGGCTAGGCTCATATGCAATGTACAATTGAGTCCTCAGTCCATCCGTAGAGTAACTGTGTTCAATCACAGTGCATGAATAAAAGTTATAATAACACAGGCTGGGTGTGGAAGTTCCAGGCTGTAGTTTCAAATAAAACCTCAGTGCATACAAATATTTAAATTTCCAGCCTGGAATTGAGTATCTACTGTGAAAACCACCCTGACTTATCAAACAAATCAAGGACTGCTGGCTCATCCACTCCCACCCTGGACTGTGAATCATGATGTAATCAATAGTTAACCTATTTTGCATGAAGTGGTACAAGTGTTTTATAGGCCTGCTTCCTACTGTATGTTGCTTACAATAATTCCTATACAAACACAAGTGCGAGTATTAGTAACTGCAACTGATGTTCTTCATTCATTGCTGAAAATGATGCTGTACCTGGACTATTAACATCAGACAAGTTTTTTTATTAAAGACCAGGAGTATTATATGGTCAATGTTCATGGTGCAAATCATTCTTTTATGCCTATTGTAATAGAGGCCGTTTCATTAGATTAGTACATTCATTGGCAACATTAATTAGTTGATTACTTTCACCAGACTTGAAGAAAATAGTAAAGAACAGTCACCGTTTCTTCGACCATGCAGCTCAAGAATATGCATCAGCCCGCTTCAAGGAAGTTATGCATTACATTATGTAGTGGTTGAAAAGCTTGAGGAAGAAGTGTGGTATCGTTGCATACATGCATACTACACTCCTTTCCTCAAACGCGAACTCAAGGGCTGCACGTGCTGAAATCAACTTACACGATGTAGCTTTCTGGCTGTGATTAATACTAGTCATGTTACATGCATGTATATACATGTACATGAAAAGCAATTGATTAATTAGCTTAATGAAATGAATTCTACTTTTCTCTCTCTCTCTCTCTCTCTCCTCTCTCTCTCTCTCTCCTCTCTCTCTCTCTCTCTCTCTCTCTCTCTCTCTCCTCTCTCCTCCCTCTCTCTCTCTCTCTCTCCTCTCTCCTCTCTCTCTCTCTCTCCTCTCTCTCTCTCTCTTTCTTCTCTCTATTTTGCTCCTCCTCCAGTACATGTGTGTAAATAACAATACACAGCACGAATAAAGCAATTGGAAATTATAAGTACTCACCAGTGCTTGTTATAAATAATTCCTCCTACACACTGTAAAGGACGAAAGTTAGAAAACATTTTATAAAAGTT
>JABACO010000270.1:0-47698 GCA_013339895.1 Ephydatia muelleri | reverse complement strand
ATGGTGTGTTGTATGTACTGGACTGGTGTGTTGTATGTCCTGGACTGGTGTGTTGGTTACTGGATGGTTGTGTTGTATGTACTGGACTGGTGTGTTGTATGTACTGGACTGGTGTGTTGTGTGTACTGGACTGGTGTGTTATATGTGCTGTATATACTGGACTGGGGTGTTGTATGTACTGGACTGGTGTGTTGTATGTACTGGACTGGTGTGTTGTATGTACTAGACTGGAGTGTTGTATGACTGGACTGGTGAGTTGTATGTACTGGACTGGTGTGTTGTATGTACTGGACTGGTGTGTGGTGTACTGGACTGGTGTGTTGTATGTACTGGACTGGTGTGTTGTATGTACTGGACTGGTGTGTTGTGGTGTACTGGACTGGTGTGTTATATGTGCTGTATATATGGACTGTACTGGTGTGTTGTATGTACTGGACTGGTGTGTTGTGTGTGTACTGGACTGGTGTGTTGTATGACTGGACTGGTGTGTTGTATGTACTAGATGGAGTGTTGATGTACTGGACTGGTGAGTGTATGTACTGGACTGGTGTGTTATGTAACTGGACTGGTGTGTTGTTTGTACTGGACTGGTGTGTTGTATGTACTGGACTGGTGTGTTGTATGTACTAGACTGGGTTGTATGTACTGGACTGGTGAGTTGTATGTACTGGACTGGTGTGTTGTATGTACTGGACTGGTGTGTTGTGTTGTATGGACGGGAGTGTTGTATGTACTGACTGGTTGTTGTATGTACTGGACTGGTGTGTGTTGTACTGGACTGGTGTGTAGCATGTACTGGACTGGTGTGTTGTATGTACTGGACTGGTGTGTTGTATGTGCTGGACTGGTGTGTTGGACTGGTGTGTTGTAAGTACTGGACTGTGTGGTTGTATGTACTGGACTGGTGTGTTGTGTGTACTGGACTGGTGTGCTGTATGTACTGGACTGGTGTGTAACATGTACTGGACTGGTGGTTGTATGTACTGGACTGGTGTTGTAGCATGTACTGGACTGGTGTGTTGTATGTACTGGACTGGTGTGTGGTATGTACGGACTGGTGTGTTGTATGTACTGGACTGGTGTGTTGTATGTACTGGACTGGTGTGTTATATGTGCTGGACTGGGGTGTTGTATATACTGGACTGGTGTGTTGTATGTACTGGACTGGTGTGTTGTTGTACTGGACTGGTGTGTTGTATGTACTGACTGGTGTGTTGTATGTACTGGACTGGTGTGTTGTATGTACTGGACTGGTGTGTTGTATGTACTGGACTGGTGTGTTGTATGTACTGGACTGGTGTTGTGTGTGTACTGGACTGGTGTGTTGTATTATGGACTGGTGTGTGTATGTACTGGACTGGTGTGTTGTGTGTACTGGACTGGTTGTTATATGTGCTGTATATACTGGACTGGTGTGTTGTATGTACTGGACTGGTGTGTTGTATGTACTGGACTGGTGTGTTGTATGTACTAGACTGGAGTGTTGTATGTCTGGACTGGTTGAGTTGTATGTACTGGACTGGTGTGTTGTATGTACTGGACTGGTGTGTTGTTTGTACTGGACTGGTGTGTTGTATGTACTGGACTGGTGTGTTGTATGTACTAGACTGGAGTGTTGATGTACTGGACTGGTGGTTGTATGTACTGGACTGACTGGTGTGTTGTATGTACTGGACTGGTGTGTTGTATGTACTGGACTGGAGTGTGTATGTACTGGACTGGTGTGTTTGTATGTACTGGACTGGTGTGTTGTATGTACTGGACTGGTGTGTAGCATGTACTGGACTGGTGTGTTGTAGGACTGGACTGGTGTGTTGTATGTGCTGGACTGGTGTGTTGGACTGGGTGTTGTAAGTACTGGACTGGTGTGTGTGTATGTACTGGACTGTGGTGTGTGTGTACTGGACTGGTGTGCTGTTGTACTGGACTGGTGTGTAACATGTATGGACTGGTGTGTTGTATGTACTGGACTGGTTGTAGCAATGTACTGGACTGGTGTGTTGTATGTATGGATGGTGTGTTGTATGTACTGGACTGGTGGTGGTATGTACTGGACTGGTGTGTTGTATGTACTTGGACTGGTGTTATATGTGCTGGACTGGTGTTTGTGTATATACTGGACTGGTGTGTTGTATGTACTGGACTGGTGTTGTGTGTACTGGACTGGTGTGTTGTATGTACTGGGACTGGTGTGTTGTATGTACTAGACTGGAGTTGTTATGTACTGGACTGGTGAGTGTATGTACTGGACTGGTGTGTTGTATTACTGGACTGGTGTGTTGTTTGTACTGGACTGGTGTGTTGTATGTACTGGACTGGTGTGTTGTATGTACTAGACTGGAGTGTTGTATGTACTGGACTGGTGTGTTGTATGTACTGGACTGGTGTTGTATGTACTGGACTGGTGTGTTGAATTACTGGACTGGTGTGTTGTTTGTACTGGACTGGTGTGTTGTATGTACGGACTGGTGTGTTGTATGTACTAGACTGGAGTGTTGTATGTACTGGACTGGTGATTGTATGTACTGGACTGGTGTGTTGTATGTACTGGACTGGTGTGTTGTATGTACTGGACTGGAGTGTTGTATGTACTGGACTGGTGTGTTGTATGTACTGGATGGTGTGTTGTATGTACTGGACTGGTGTGTAGCATGTACTGGATGGTGTGTTCTATGTACTGGACTGGTGTGTTGGTGTGTACTGGAATTGGTGTGTTGAATGTGCTGGACTGGTGTGTTGTATGTATGGACTGGACTGTGTTGTTGTGTACTGGACTGGTGTGTAGCATGTACTGGACTGGTGTGTTGTATGTACTGGACTGGTGTGTTGTATGTACTGGACTGGTGTGTTGTATGTACTGGACTGGTGGGGTTGTATGTACTGGACTGGTGTTGTGTGTACTGGACTGGTGTGTTGTATGTACTGGACTGGTGTGTTGATGTACTGGACTGGTGTGTTGTGTGTACTGGACTGGTTGTGTTATATGTGCTGTTATACTGGATGGGTGTTGTATGTACTGACTGGTGGTTGTGTTGTACTGGACTGGTGTGTTGTATGTATGGACTGGTGTGTTGTATGTACTAGACTGGAGTGTTTATGTACTGGACTGGTGAGTTGTATGTACTGGACTGGTGGGTTGTATGTACTGGACTGGTGTTGTTTGTACTGGACTGGTGTGTTGTATGTACTGGATGGTGTGTTGTATGTACTAGACTGGAGTGTTGTATGTACTGGACTGGTGAGTTGTATGTACTGGACTGGTGTGTTGTATGTACTGGACTGGTGTGTGTTTATGTACTGGATGGAGTGTTGTATGTACTGGACTGGGTGTTGTATGTACTGGACTGGTGTGTTGTATGTACTGGACTGGTGTGTAGCATGTACTGGACTGGTGTGTTATGTACTGGACTGGTGTGTTGTATGGCTGGACTGGTGTGTTGGACTGGTGTGTTGTAAGTACTGGACTGGTGTGTTGTATGTATGGACTGGTGTGTTGTGTGTACTGGACTGGTGTTGTGTATGTACTGGACTGGTGTGTAACATGTACTGGACTGGTGTGTTGTATGTACTGGACTGGGTGTAGCATGTACTGGACTGGTGTTGTGTATGTACTGGACTGGTGTTTGTATGTACTGGACTGGTGTGTTGTATGTACTGGATGGTGGGTAGCATGTACTGGACTGGTTGTGTGTTATATGTGCTGGACTGGTGTGTGTATATATGGACTGGTGTGTTGTATGTACTGGACTGGTGTGTTGTGTGTACTGGACTGGTGTGTTGTATGTACTGGACTGGTGTGTTGTATGTACTGGACTGGTGTGTTGTGTGTACTGGACTGGTGTGTTGTATGTACTGGACTGGGGTGTGTATGTACTGGACTGGTGTGTTGGTGTACTGGACTGTGTGTGTTATATGTGCTGTATATACTGGACTGGTGTGTTGTATGTACTGGACTGGTGTGTTGTGTGTACTGGACTGGTGTGTTGTATGTACTGGACTGGTGTGTTGTATGTACTAGACTGGAGTGTTGTATGTACTGGACTGGTGAGTTGTATGTACTGGACTGGTGTGTTGTATGTACTGGACTGGTGTGTTGTTTGTACTGGACTGGTGTGTTGTATGTACTGGACTGGTGTGTTGTATGTACTAGACTGGAGTGTTGTATGTACTGGACTGGTGAGTTGTATGTACTGGACTGGTGTGTTGTATGTACTGGACTGGTGTGTTGTATGTACTGGACTGGAGTGTGTATGTACTGGACTGGTGTGTGTTGTATGTACTGGACTGGTGGTTGTATGTACTGGACTGGTGTGTAGCATGTACTGGACTGGTGTGTTGTATGTACTGGACTGGTGTTGTGTTGTATGTACTGGACTGGTGTGTTGTATGTACTGGACTGGGTGTTGTTACTATGTACGGAATGGTGTGTTGTGTGTACTGGACTGGTGTGTTGTATGTACTGGACTGGTGTGTTGTATGTACTGGACTGGTGTGTTGTGTGTACTGGACTGGGTGTATATGTGCTGTATTACTGGACTGGTGTGTATGTACTGGACTGGTGTGTTGTGTGTACTGGACTGGGTGTTGTATGTACTGACTGGTGTGTTGTATGTACTAGACTGGAGTGTTGTATGTACTGGACTGGTGTGAGTTGTATGTACTGGACTGGTGTGTTGTATGTACTGGACTGGTGTGTTGTTTGTACTGGACTGGTGTGTTGTATGTACTGGACTGGTGTGTGGTATGTACTGGACTGGAGTGTTGTATGTACTGGACTGGTGAGTTGTATGTACTGGACTGGTGTGTGTATGTACTGGACTGGTGTGTTGTGTGTACTGGACTGGAGTGTTGTATGTACTGGACTGGTGTGTTGTATGTACTGGACTGGTGTGTGTATGTACTGGACTGGTGTGTAGCATGTCTGGACTGGGTTGTTGTATGTACTGGACTGGTGTGTGTAGTGCTGGACTGGTGTGTTGGACTGGTGGGTTGTAAGTACTGGATGGTGTTGTATGTACTGGACTGTGTGTTGTTGTGTGTACTGGACTGGTGTGCTGTATGTACTGGACTGTGTGTAACATGTACTGGACTGGTGTGTTGTATGTACTGGACTGGTGTGTAGCATGTACTGGACTGGGTGTTGTATGTACTGGACTGGTGTGTTGTAGGTACTGGACTGGTGTGTGTATGTACTGGACTGGTGTGTTGTATGTACTGGACTGGTGTGTTATATGTGCTGGACTGGGTGTGTTGTATATACTGGACTGGTGTGTTGTATGTAGGGGACTGGTGTGTTGTGTGTACTGGACTGGTGTGTTGTATGTACTGGACGGGTGTGTGGTATGTACTGGACTGGTGTGTTGTATGTACTGGACTGGTGTGTTGTATGTACTGGACTGGTGTGTTGTATGTACTGGACTGGTGTGTTGTGTGTACTGGACTGGTGTGTATGTGTGGACTGGTGGTTGTATGTACTGGACTGGTGTGTTGTGTGTACTGGACTGGTGTGTTATATGTGCTGTATATACTGGACTGGTGTGTTGTATGTACTGGACTGGTGTGGTTGGTGTACTGGACTGGTGTGTTGTATGTACTGGACTGGTGTGTTGTATGTACTAGACTGGAGTGTTGTATGTATGGACTGGTGAGTTGTATGTACTGGACTGTGTGTTGTATGTACTGGACTGGTGTGTTGTTTGTACTGGACTGGTGTGTTGTATGTACTGGACTGGTGTGTTGTATGTACTAGACTGGAGTTGTTGTATGTACTGGAATGGTGAGTTGTATGTACTGGACTGGTGTGTTGTATGTATGGACGGGTGTGTATGTACTGGACTGGAGTGTTGTATGTCTGGACTGGTGTGTTGTATGTACTGGACTGGTGTGTTGTATGTACTGGACTGGTGTGTAGCATGTACTGGACTGGTTGTGTTGTATGTACTGGACTGGTGTGTTGTATGTGCTGGACTGGTGTGTTGGACTGGTGTGTTGTAAGTACTGGACTGGTGTGTTGTATGTACTGGACTGGGTGTTGTGTGTACTGGACTGGGTGCTGTTGTACTGGACGGTGTGTGTAACATGTACTGGACTGGTGTGTTGTATGTACTGGACTGGTGTGTAGCATGACTGGACTGGGTGGTATGTACTGGACTGGGTGTGTGTTGTATGTACTGGACTGGTGTGTTGTATGTACTGGACTGTGTGGTTGTATGTACTGGACTGGGTGTGTTATATGTGCTGGACTGGTGTGTTGTATATACTGGACTGGTGTGTTGTATGTACTGGACTGGGTGTTGTGTGTACTGGACTGGTGTGTTGTATGTACTGGACTGGTGTGTTATGTACTAGACTGGAGTGTTGTGTACTGGACTGGTGTTGTATGTACTGGACTGGGTGTTGTATTTACTGGACTGGTGTGTTGTTTGTACTGGACTGGTGTGTGTATGACTGGACTGGTGTGTGTTGTACTAGACTGGAGTGTTGTATGTACTGGACTGGTGAGTTGTATGTACTGGACTGGTGTGTTGTATGTACTGGACTGGTGTGTTGTAATTACTGGACGGGTGGTGTGTTGTACTGGACTGGTGGTTGTATGTACTGGACTGGTGTGTTGTATGTACTAGACTGGAGTGTTGTATGTACTGGACTGGTGAGTTGTATGTAACTGGACTGGTGTGTTGTATGTACTGGACTGGTGTGTTGTATGTACTGGATGGAGTGTTGTATGTACTGGACTGGTGTTTGTATGTACTGGACTGGTGTGTTGTATGTATGGACTGGGTGTGTAGCATGTACTGGACTGGTGGTTCTATGTACTGGACTGGTGTGTTGTGTGTACTGGATTGGTGTGTGTTGAATGTGCTGGACTGGTGTGTTGTATTACTGGACTGGTGTGTTGTGTGTACTGGACTGGGTGTAGCATTGTACTGGACTGGTGTGTTGTATGTACTGGACTGGTGTGTTGTATGTACTGGACTGGTGGTTGTATGTACTGGACTGGTGTGTTGTATGTACTGGACTGGGGTGTTGTGTGTACTGGACTGTGTTTGTATGGTACTGGACTGGTGTGTTGTATTTACTTTAACTGGTGTGTTGTGTGTACTGGACTGGTTGTTATATGTGCTGTATATACTGGACTGGTGTTTTGTATGTACTGGACTGGGTGTTGTTGTGTGTACTGGACTGGTGTGTTGTATGTACTGGACTGGTGTGTTGTATTACTGACTGGTGTGTATGTACTGGACTGTGATTGTATGTACTGGACTGGTGTGTTGTATGTACTGGACTGGTGTGTTTGTTGTACTGGACTGGTGTGTTGTATGTACTGGACTGGTGTGTTGTATGTACTAGACTGGAGTGTTGTATGTACTGGACTGGTGAGTTGTATGTACTGGACTGGTGTGTTGTATGTACTGGACTGGTGTGTTGTATGTACTGGACTGGAGTGTTGTATGTACTGGACTGGTGTTTATGTACTAGCCTGGGTGTGTTGTACTGGACTGTGTGTATGTACTGGATTGGTGTGTTGACTGTGCTGGACTGGTGTGTTGTATGTACTGGACTGATGTGTTGTGTGTACTGGACTGGTGTGTTGTATGTACCTGGACTGGTTGTAACATGTACTGGACTGGTGTGTTGTATGTACTGGACTGGTGTGTTGTACTGTACTGGACTGGTGTGTTGCATGTACTGGACTGGTGTGTTGTATGTACTGGACTGGTGTGTTTATGTACTGGACTGGTGTGTTGTATGTACTGGACTTGTGTGTTGGACTGGTGTGTTGTATGTACTGGACTGGTGTAGCATGTACTGGACTGGTGTGTAACATGTACTGGACTGGTGTGTTGTAATGTTACTGGACTGGTGTGTTGTTGTACTGGACTGTGTGTGTTGTATGTACTACTTGGACTGGTGTGTTATGTACTGGACTGGTGTGTACATGTACCTGGACTGGTGTGTTGTATGTACTGGACTGGTGTGTTGTATGTTACTGGACTGGTGTGTTAGCATATTGTACTGGACTGGTGTGTTGTATGTACTGGACTGGTGTGTAGCATGTACTGGACTGGTGTGTTGTATGTATGGGACTGGTGTGTTGTATGTGCTGGACTGGTGGTTTGAGACTGTGTGTTGTATGTACTGGACTGGTGTTTAGCTGTACTGGACTGGTGTGTTTGTATTACTGGGCTGGTGTGTAGCATGTACTGGACTGGTGTGTTGTATGTACTGGACTGGTGTGTTGTATGTACTGGACTGGTGTGTATGTACTGGACTGGTGTGTTATATGTGCTGGACTGGTGTGTTTTTACTGGACTGGTGTGTTGTATGTACTGGACTGGTGTGTTGTGTGTACTGGACTGGTGTGTTGTATGTACTGGACTGGTGTGTTGTATGTACTAGACTGGAGTGTTGTATGTACTGGACTGGTGGTTGTATGTACTGGACTGGTTGTTTGTATTTACTGGACTGGTGTGTTGTTTGTACTGGACTGGTGTGTTGTATGTACTGGACTGGTGTGTTGTATGTACTAGACTGGAGTGTTGTATGTACTGGACTGGAGTTGTATGTACTGGACTGGTGTTTGTATGTACTGGGACTGGTGTGTTGTAATTACTGGACTGGTGTGTTGTTTGTACTGGACTGGTGTGTTGTATGTACTGGACTGGTGTGTTGTATGTACTAGACTGGAGTGTTGTATGTACTGGACTGGTGAGTTGTATGTACTGGACTGGTGTGTTGTATGTACTGGACTGGTGTGTTGTATGTACTGGACTGGAGTGTTGTAGTACTGGACTGGTGTGTTGTATGTACTGGACTGGTGTGTTGTATGTACTGGACTGGTGTGTAGCATGTACTGGCTGGTGTGTTTCATGTACTGGACTGGTGTGTTGTGTGTACTGGATGGTGTGTTGAATGTGCTGGACTGGGTGTGTTGTTGTACTGGACTGGTGTGTTGTGTGTACTGGACTGGTGTGTAGCATGTACTGGACTGGTGTGTTGTATGTACTGGACTGGTGTGTTGTATTACTGGACTGGTGTGTTTATGTACTGGACTGGTGTGTTGTATGTACTGGGACTGGTGTGTTGTGTGTACTGGACTGGTGTGTTGTATGTACTGACTGGGTGTGTTGTATGTACTGGACTGGTGTGTTGTGTGTACTGGACTGGTGTTGTTATGTACTGGACTGGTGTGTTGTATGTACTAGCCTGGAGTGTTGTATGTACTGGACTGGTGAGTTGTATGTACTGGACTGGTGTGTTGTATGTACTGGACTGGTGTGTTGTTTGTACTGGACTGGTGTGTTGTATGTACTGGACTGGTGTGTTGTATGTACTAGACTGGAGTGTTGTATGTACGGGACTGGTGAGTTGTATGTACTGGACTGGTGTGTTGTATGTACTGGACTGGTGTTTTGTATGTACTGGACTGGAGTGTTGTATGGTACTGGACTGGTGTGTTGTATGTACTGGACTGGTGTGTTGTATGTACTGGACTGGGTGTGTAGCAGGTACTGGATTGGTGTGTTGACTGTGCTGGACTGGTGTGTTGTATGTATGGACTGATGTGTTGTGTGTACTGGACTGGTGTGTTGTATGTACTGGACTGGTGTTGTTAACATGTACTGGACTGGTGTGTTGTATGTTACTGGACTGTGCTGTGTTTGTATGTACTGGACTGGTGTGTAGCATGTACTGGACTGGTGTGTGTATGTACTGGACTGGTGTGTTGTATGTACTGGACTGGTGTTGTTGTATGTACCTGGACTTGTGTGTGGACTGGGTGTTGGTATGTACTGGACTGTGTGTAGCATGTACTGGACTGGTGTGTAACATGTACTGGACTGGTGTGTTGTATGTACTGGACTGGTGTGTTGTATGTACTGGACTGGTGTGTTGTATGTACTGACTGGTGTGTTGTATGTACTGGACTGGTGTGTAGCATGTACTGGACTGGTGTGTTGTATGTACTGGACTGGTGTGTTGTATGTACTGGACTGGTGTGGTGTAGCATATATGTACTGGACTGGTGTGTTGTATGTACTGGACTGGTGTGTAGCATGTACTGGACTGGTGTGTTGTATGTACTGGACTGGTGTGTTGTATGTGCTGGACTGGTGTGTTGGACTGGTGTGTTGGATGTACTGGACTGGTGTGTAGCATGTACTGGACTGGTGTGTTGTATTACTGGGCTGGTGTGTAGCATGTACTGGACTGGTGTGTGTATGTACTGGAACTGGTGTGTTGTATGTACTGGACTGGTGTGTGTATGTACTGGACTGGTGTGTTATATGTGCTGGACTGGTGTGTTGTATATACTGGACTGGTGTGTATGTGTCCTGGACTGGTGTGTTGTGTGTACTGGACTGGTGTGTGTATGTACTGGACTGGTGTGTTGTATGTACTAGACTGGAGTGTTGTATGTACTGGACTGGTGAGTTGTATGTACTGGACTGGTGTGTTGTATTTACTGGACTGGTGTGTTGTTTGTACTGGACTGGTGTGTTGTATGTACTGGACTGGTGTGTTGTATGTACTAGACTGGAGTGTTGTATGTACTGGACTGGTGAGTTGTATGTACTGGACTGGTGTGTTGTATGTACTGGACTGGTGTGTTGTAATTACTGGACTGGTGTGTTGTTTGTACTGGACTGGTGTGTTGTATGTACTGGACTGGTGTGTTGTATGTACTAGACTGGAGTGTTGTATGTACTGGACTGGTGAGTTGTATGTACTGGACGGTGTGTTGTATGTACTGGACTGGTGTGTTGTATGTACTGGACTGGAGTGTTGTATGTACTGGGACTGGTGTGTTGTATGTACTGGACTGGTGTGTTGTATGTACTGGACTGGGTGTGTAGCATGTACTGGACTGGTGTGTTCTATGTACTGGACTGGTGTGTTGTGTGTACTGGATTGGTGTGTTGAATGTGCTGGACTGGTGTGTTGTATGTACTGGACTGGTGTGTTGTGTGTACTGGACTGGTGTGTAGCATGTACTGGACTGGTGTGTTGTATGTACTGGACTGGTGTGTTGTATGTACTGGACTGGTGTGTTGTATGTACTGGACTGGTGTGTTGTATGTACTGGACTGGTGTGTTTGTGTGTACTGGACTGGTGTGTTGTATGTACTGGACTGGTGTGTTGTATGTACTGGACTGGTGTGTTGTGTGTACTGGACTGGTGTGTTATATGTGCTGTATATACTGGACTGGTGTGTTGTATGTACTGGACTGGTGTGTTGTGTGTACTGGACTGGTGTGTTGTATGTACTGGACTGGTGTGTTGTATGTACTAGACTGGAGTGTTGTATGTACTGGACTGGTGAGTTGTATGTACTGGACTGGTGTGTTGTATGTACTGGACTGGTGTGTTGTTGTACTGGACTGGTGTGTTGTATGTACTGGACTGGTGTGTTGTATGTACTAGACTGGAGTGTTGTATGTACTGGACTGGTGAGTTGTATGTACTGGACTGGTGTGTTGTATGTACTGGACTGGTGTGTTGTATGTACTGGACTGGAGTGTTGTATGTACTGGACTGGTGTGTTGTATGTACTGGACTGGTGTGTTGTATGTACTGGACTGGTGTGTAGCATGTACTGGATTGGTGTGTTGACTGTGCTGGACTGGTGTGTTGTATGTACTGGACTGATGTGTTGTGTGTACTGGACTGGTGTGTTGTATGTACTGGACTGGTGTGTAACATGTACTGGACTGGTGTGTTGTATGTACTGGACTGGTGTGTTGTATGTACTGGACTGGTGTGTAGCATGTACTGGACTGGTGTGTTGTATGTACTGGACTGGTGTGTTGTATGTACTGGACTGGTGTGTTGTATGTACTGGACTTGTGTGTGGACTGGTGTGTTGTATGTACTGGACTGGTGTGTAGCATGTACTGGACTGGTGTAACATGTACTGGACTGGTGTGTGTATGTACTGGACTGGTGTGTTGTATGTACTGGCTGTGTGTGTTGTATGTACTGGACTGGTGTGTTGTATGTACTGGACTGGTGTGTCATGTACTGGACTGGTGTGTTGTATGTACTGGACTGGTGTGTTGTATGTACTGGAAAGGTGTGGTGTAGCATATATGTACTGGACTGGTGTGTTGTATGTACTGGACTGGTGTGTAGCATGTACTGGACTGTGTGTTGTATGTACTGGACTGGTGTGTTGTATGTGCTGGACTGGTGTGTTGGACTGGTGTGTTGTATGACTGGACTGGTGTGTAGCATGTACTGGACTGGTGTGTTGTATGTACTGGGCTGGTGTGTAGCATGTACTGGACTGGTGTGTTGTATGTACTGGACTGGTGTGTTGTATGTACTGGACTGGTGTGTTGTATTACTGGATGGAGTGTTGTATGTACTGGACTGGTGTGTGTATGTACTGGACTGGTGTTTGTATGTACTGACTGGTGGTGTGTTGTATGTACTGGACTGGTGTGTTGTATGTACTTGACTGGTGTGTTGTATTTGCTGGACTGGTGTGTTGTATGTACTGGGACTGGTGTGTAGCATGTACTGGACTGGTGTGTTGTATGTACTGGACTGGTGTTTTGTATGTACTGGACTGGTGTGTTGTATGTGCTGGACTGGTGTGTTGGACTGGTGTGTTGTATGTACTGGACTGGTGTGTAGCATGTACTGGACTGGTGTGTTGTATGTACTGGACTGGTGTGTAGCATGTACTGGACTGGTGTGTTGTTGTACTGGACTGGTGTGTTGTATGTGCTGGACTGGTGTGTTGGGCTGGTGTGTTGTATGTACTGAACTGGTGTGTGTGTATGTACTGGACTGGTGTGTAGCATGTACTGGACTGGTGTGTTGTATGTACTGGACTGTGTGTTGTATGTACTGGACTGTGGTGTGTTTGTATGTACTGGACTGGGTGTGTTGTATGTACTGGACTGGTGTGTTGTATGTACTGGACTGGTGTGTAGCATGTACTGGACTGGTGTGTTGTATGTACTGGACTGGTGTGTTGTATGTACTGGACTGGTGTGTTTGTATGTGCTGGACTGGTGTGTTGGACTGGTGTGTTGTATGTACTCGGACGGGTTGTGTAGCATATATGTACTGGACTGGTGTGTTGTATGTACTGGACTGGTGTGTAGCATGTACTGGACTGGTGTGTTGTATGTACTGGACTGGTGTTTGTATGTGCTGGACTGGTGTGTTGGACTGGTTGTGTTTGTATGTACGGGATGGTGTGTTGCATGTACTGGACTGGTGTGTTGTATGTACTGGACTGGTGTGTAGCAGTACTGGACTGGTGTGTTGTATGTACTGGACTGGTGTGTTGTAGTACTGGACTGGTGTGTTGTATGTACTGGACTGGAGTGTTGTATGTACGGGGACTGTGTGTTGTATGTACGGACTGGTGTGTTGTATGTACTGGACTGGTGTGTTGTATTGTACTGGACTGGTGTGTGTGTATGTACTTGACTGGGTGTTGTATTTGCTGGACTGGTGTGTTGTACTGTACTGGACTGGTGTGTAGCATGTACTGGTAACTGGTGTGTTGTATGTACTGGACTGGTGTGTTGTATGTACTGGACTGGTTGTGTAGCATGTACTGGACTGGTGTGTTGTATGTACTGGACTGGTGTGTAGCATGTACTGGACTGGTGTGTTGTATGTACTGGACTGGTGTGTTGTATGTGCTGGACTGGTGTGTTGAGCTGGTGTGTTGTATGTTACTGAACTGGTGTGTTGTATGTACTGGACTGGTGTGTAGCATGTACTGGACTGGTGTGTTGTATGTACTGGACTGGTGTGTTGTATGTACTGGACTGGTGTGTTGTATGTACTGGACTGGTGTGTAGCATGTGACGGACTTCACGGAAGTGACGTCACGGAACGAAGTACGTCACAGAACGAACAAGGCGGGCAGGCCATACGCTACCAAAATCTAAAAGAAGTGATCCGTCCAATAGCATCATTGGGATTCGGATCCAATAGGATTCGGACATAGGACTATTTAAACAGTGTGTGTTGTATTTGTAAGTGGAGAAAAAGAGTTGTATCCTGGTGGCTATAATAATTATACTTTATTTAGCCTACCTTGACCCTCTGACGCGCAGACGTATTCAGCTCGGACCGTCACATTAGGTGGCAGCGGTGGGATTTATCGGCTACTGTTGTTTGACGAGACCTACAGCTACGGTAAATAAGGTGCATTTATATGACCACTAGGTCTGGGAGCAAGTATCAGGAATTTTCGGGGATGACGGAAACGGCCGGAATTGAAGGACTGGTGAAAATGCTGTTAGAGGACCGAAAGATTCGGGAACAGCAGTGGGAGGCTGAGCAGCAGCGCCAGAGGGAGGCAGCAGATGGTGAGAGAGCACAGCTACGGGAGCAGATGGAGATGCTTCGCCACCTGGTGGAGGGGACGACGCGACGCGCATACGAGTCGCGCCCACAGACTAGGACCTCAAGCGATGGTGAGCCTAAGCTTATGAAACTTTCTGACCAGGACGACATTGAGGCATATCTGACAACGTTTGAAAGAGTTATGAGGGCGTACGAGGTACCAGAGGAACGTTGGGCTGTCAAGCTTGCTCCGCAGCTTACGGGAAAGGCGCAGCAGGCATACGCCGCTATGGGGGCGGAGGACGCTGGGGAGTACACAGCCCTAATAGAGGCCATTCTTCGCCGCTATGACATCTCAGAGGAAACTTATCGGCAAAGGTTCCGGGCGTTGACGAAGAAGCATGACGAAGCGGTGAGTCAGATGGTTGTACGTCTACACGACCTCTTGCAGAAGTGGACCAAGTCCTGCACGTCCGTGGAGGACATAAGGGATCTGATGGTGCAGGAGCAGTTACTTGACTCTCTACCATGCAGTGGAGGTCAAGATTTGGGTAAGGGAGCACAAACCCAAGACATCTACTGAAGCTGCCGAGCTGGCCGATAATTACCTGCGGGCACGGAGGCAGGAGAAGAACACTCGAGGGGGTGAGGATCCTTCAAAGGAACGCAAGCCCTGGCACCGACAGAGAGAAGGTAACGACGAGAACGGGGTAAAGGGTAAGGCCCAATCGCAGGACGGAGCTAAAGAGAAGGGGGCTCCACGCGACGCAGACAAGGAGAGGAGTGGACCAAAGCCTGGCAAGAAGGAAGGGGGCCTTCGGGGGTGTCCACTGCTACAATTGCGGGGAAGAGGCCACATCTCACGGGCTTGTCCTAGGCTCGTTCTCTGTAGTGTGGGGTGGAAGACCAGGCTGAGGAGGTCTGGAGTGGTTAACCATAGATAGTATACTATCTATGGGTTAACGGCCACAAGGTGAGTGGCATAATGCTATACAGGGTGTTCCCACACGATGGTGCATGGAAACCTGGTGTCAAAAGAGCAGCTCATAGACGGGGAAACGACGGCTGTTCGGTGTGCCCATGGGGACACGGTGCTGTATCCCCTGGCAGAAGTCGTGGTCGAGGTTGACGGGTGCTCTATCAGTACAGTAGCAGCAGTGTGTGGAAACCCTTCCTATGGATGTCCTTCTGGGTACAGATGTTAAAGAATTGGATGGCCTTCTAAAGAAGGCGAGGAACCAGTCACGACGGCGTTCGTTGGCGCTGGTGGCTACGACGCGGTCCAGAGCCAGACAAGAGGCGCAAGAAGAAGGACATCACGTGGAGAAGCAGCAGGCTTCAAGTGTCAGTCCACATTCTCTCTCGGTGGGGGAAGAGGACACCTGGGACGTGGGGACCAAACTGGATGACACGATATTCCATGGTGGAAGAGGAAAAGTTCGTTTAAGTCGGCGACAGAAGCGGGAGGACAGGGGAAAGTATCGAGCTAGTGTGTGCCCGGATACTTCAGGCTCATCGCACATGCTGCAGTCAGTTTCAGCTGAGGACTTAAAGGATTGGCAGGAGGCAGATCCAAGTATCAGAACTGCCAGGGATGGAGCAGAGCGAGAAACGTCATCAAATGGAGTGAGTTTTGTAAAGAGGGAAGGGCTTTTGCATCGGGTGGTGGAGCCTGTAGCAGGGGAAGGTGTTGCAAGGGAGCAGCTTGTATTGCCAGTACAATGCAGGAAGATGGTGATTGAGTTGGCGCACAGTATCCCCTTAGCAGGCCATTTAGGGAAGCACAAGACTGCAGACCGGGTGCTCCAGCGGTTTTACTGGCCAACCCTCCGAAAAGATGTGGCAGACTACTGTCGACGGTGTGAAGTGTGTCAGAAGACTTCACAAGCCAAAACCTTTCGAGCCCCGCTGGTGCCCCTACCGATTGTCGACGAACCGTTTCAGAAGGTGGCAATGGACATCGTGGGTCCGTTACCTCGGAGCAGCTCTGGAAACAAGTATGTGCTAGTGCTGTGTGATTACGGTACTAGGTATCCGGAGACAGTGCCTATGAGGGCGGTGGACGCGGAGAGTGTAGCGGAAGAGTTGGTGAAAATATTTGCAAGAGTCGGTTTACCGGGAGAAATCCTAACTGACCAAGGGGCCAACTTCACCAGCCAGCTGCTTGCAGAGGTGTACCGGTTGCTACACGTCCACTCCACTAGAACCAGCCCATACCATCCTCAAACGGACGGAGTAGTCGAGAGGTTCAATCAAACTCTCAAGGCGATGCTTCGCAAAGTGGCAATTAAAGACGGTAAGATTGGGACAAAATGCATGATTCCTTACGTTTTGTTTGCCTACCGAGAGGTGCCGCAAAGTTCAACGGGATTCTCTCCATTCGAGCTTCTCTATGGCAGAGAGGTGCGTGGGCCTCTAGACGTCATCAAAGAGACTTGGGTTGCTAAGGAGGGCAGCAAAGACGACGTCGTGTCTCACATCCTGGCCATGAGGGACAAGATGGAGATGATGACGAAAGTTGTCCACGAGAACTTGAAAGAGGCACAGAGGAAGCAAAAAGCATGGTACGATCAAAATGCACGTGAGCGGACACTGCAGGAGGGAGACTTGGTTCTGGTGCTGTTACCTACGTCTTCCAATAAGCTGGCAGCTCAGTGGCAAGGACCCTACAAGGTAGAATGAAGGGTTGGAAAGGTCAACTACGTAGTCGACATGCATGACCGTCGCAAACGTAGGAGGATATTCCACATTAATATGTTGCGTGAGTTCCACTCAGGCAGCGGTCCCAGTGCAGTTTTATGGACAGAAGGCGGGGAGGAAGAAACTGACAGCTTGGAGGATATCCCAGTGTGGAGGGATAACGAAGAAGGAAGTTTTGAGGCTGAGGTCAAGACTGGTGACCAGCTGAGCGGGCAGCAAAGGCAGGAGTTGCACGTCTTACTGGGGAAATTCTGCACTCTGTTTAGCAACAGACCGGGAAGAACGAGCCTGATGGAGCACGATCTACAGACGAGAACAGCGCGTCCGGTCAAGCTGGCACCCTACCGAATCCCTCAGGCATATCGGGAGACGGTCAAGCAGGAGATACGAGACATGCTACAGGCTGGAATAATCGAACCATCTAACAGCAGCACCGCTCGTTTGGCCAAGAAGAAAGATGGGTCTCTGCGGCTGTGTGTGGACCGGCTGTGTGTGGACTTCAGGCGGCTGAACAGTGTATCCAAGTCGGATGCCTATCCAATGCCACGCATAGATGACCTGATTGACCTGTTAGGAAAGGCAAAGTACATCTCTACTCTTGACCTGACGCGGGGCTATTGGCAGGTACCTCTGGCGGAGGAGGCTCGTCACAAAACTGCCTTTGTGACGCCCTTTGGGCTCTACCAATTCAATGTGATGCCTTTTGGACTTAAGGGAGCCCCAGCCACTTTCCAGCGTCTGATGGATGGAGTCATTCGCGGTTTGGACGACTTATGTGCTGCATACCTGGATGACGTAATTATTTTTAGTAGCTCATGGGAGGAGCATTTGAAGCATCTAAGCATAGTGTTTGCAAGATTGAGGAAGGCGGGGCTAACTGTTAAACCTGCTAAATGTACATTGGGGGCAGCAACCTGCACGTATCTAGGTCACGTGGTGGGCAACGGGGCTGTGCGTACTGAGCCTTCTAAACTGCAGGCAGTAGCTGACTTCCCTAGACCACGTACAAAGACTCAAGTGAGAGAGTTTCTTGGTTTAACTGGGTATTACCGGCGTTTTATACCAAACTATGCTACCCTAGCCACTCCCCTGACAGACCTAACCAAAAAGTCAGCTCCTACACAGGTGCAGTGGACTGACAAGTGCGGCCACGCCTTTGGGAAGCTGAAAGAACGGCTGTGTTCTGATCCTGTGCTTGGCAGCCCGGACTTCACCAGACCGTTCATTCTACAGACGGATGCATCGGAGCGGGGTGTTGGGGCTGTGCTAAGCCAGCGGAGTGCTGAACAAGGCGAGGAGCATCCGATTGCGTTCTTCAGTAGGAAGCTGCTACCACGTGAAGAAAAGTACTCCACGATAGAGAAGGAGTGCCTTGCGATCAAGTTGGCGATGCACGCCTTCAGGACCTACTTGGTCGGCAGACACTTCACAGTGGAAACAGACCATCGTTCCCTAGTGTGGCTGGACAAGCTGAAGGACAGCAACTCGCGCCTAACACGGTGGAGCTTGGCGTTACAGCCATATGACTTTACGGTGGTGCATCGCAGCGGAAGTGCCAATGGGAACGCTGACGGTCTATCTAGGACACCATGGCCGGACAGCTCAGCAAACGAGTTTGCTGTCGGAGAAGGTGGAAGGAGTGTGACGGACTTCACGGAAGTGACGTCACGGAACGAAGATACGTCACAGAACGAACAAGGCGGGCAGGCCATACGCTACCAAAATCTAAAAGAAGTGATCCGTCCAATAGCATCATTGGGATTCGGATCCAATAGGATTCGGACATAGGACTATTTAAACAGTGTGTGTTGTATTTGTAAGTGGAGAAAAAGAGTTGTATCCTGGTGGCTATAATAATTATACTTTATTTAGCCTACCTTGACCCCTGACGCGCAGGCGCTTCCAGCTCGGACCGTCACACTCTGAACAACTGGACTTTGAATGGTGACAATGGCATGAAGGTGGATGTTGTGTACACTGATATTGCTAAGGCCTTTGACACTGTCTCCCATTCGAAATTATTGCTAAAGGTTGAGGCTTATAGCTTTAAATCAAACTTACTTCAGTGGATAAGAGCCTTTTTAAACGACCGCACACAATGCGCATATGTAGGACTTGATGTATCATCTCCTAAATCCATCACCAGTGGTGTACCTCAGGGTTCTGTCCTTGGCCCTCTCTTGTTTCTGCTATATGTCAATGACCTTCCTAACCATGTCCAATCTCCAGCTGGCATTAAAATCTTTGCCGATGACACAAAACTGTATCTTGGTTATACTGAAAATCAAATACACCACTTATGCAATCCTTAAATCAATTTTGTTCATTGTCCAAGACATGGCAACTGACTGTTGCTTATTCCAAGTGCTCTGTCATTTCCTTTGGTTCTCATGGTTATGAGCCTACTTCACCCTTACTCACTTTCTGGTATTCCTTTGCAATTCGTATCATCTATAAGAGATCTTGGGGTGTGTTTGAATTCAGATCTTACGCCAAGTATGCACTGCTCAAATACTGCCGCCATGGCTTTCAATAGGAGTTGTCTTCTCTTAAAATGCTTTCATTCTAACGATGTGTCTCTCCTTGTGCGTCTGTATAAGGTGTATGTTCGTCCCCTTCTGGAAAGTAATACCCAAGTTTGGAATCCCTGGTTCCATAAAGATATTCAATGTATTGAACGCGTTCAGAGATTTTTCACTCGTGCCATACTCAAACGGTGCTGGTGTACCATATATGGATTATGATGATCGCCTTGCGAACCTGGGTTTACAGTCCTTAGAGTACAGGAGAGTCTTCTACGACCTTGTCATGTGCTACAAGATCTATAATAACCTGGTTGATTTACCTTTTGAGAGTTTTTTCACCAAACCGGTTAGGTCTTATTCCATCCGAGGTCATCCTTGTATCCTGCGATCCAAACATTTACCCCATCGTGCATTCCGAGCGCATTTCTACACTGAACGTGTGATACCTATATGGAACCACTTACCCCATGATGTTGTCACTTCATTGAACATTACAGTTTTTCATACCCGACTTAGATCTGTTGACCTATCACCCTTTTGTATGTTATACCCCTTCCATGTTTAGGCAGTTTGTAAGTGCACGTACACATCGTGCCACTACTTGCCTTTTTGCATATGTATGTGTGTTTATATGTATGCAATCAATCAAATCAAAATCAAATCAATCAAAATCTTGCTAGAGAACAGAGCATGGTATCATTTCAGTCTACTAGTGCCAAAAAGCTAGTGTCAACAGAACAACAATGTAAGAACTACCACTTGTCTTCTTCAGTTTCCACTTTCGTTTATGGTCTGTAAGTTTAAATAGCACAATGTTTTCGGCATTGAATTATTATTTCACATCGACAACTGAAGTAACCTTTACAGAGTTATAATGCACTGAATTTTTGTATAACCCATAATTGCTTCTTTTGCTTCTTGCATTTCTTTTTTCAAATTCAACCTCCCCTCCTTTGAATGATGCCATTTAGTGGGAGGGATATTTTGTACATGATTTAATATAATCTTTAATGCATGGTTTTAAAAAACTTAAAAATAAAAATAAAAATAAAAATAAAATGCATTAGTAATTTTACTTATGTATCAATCTTGTAACTATAACTATGTAACTATCTCCTCTACAGAAAATGTTTTCTGCCTTGGTACCACATAAATAATGCTGACAATTTGAAGAAATGTGTTGCTACCACCCCGCATTTCCACACAGTGCCCTCTTTTGTCGTCTGACGAGACCACAGCTTCAGGTCTTCATGCAAGATCTTTGGGAAAGGTTAGAGCAAATCAAGTTTGATAAGGTTATTGGATTCAATTGTATTTTAGTTTCCATGATGTGGAATCAGATGAGGAGTCTGCATCACGGCAGAAAGTATTCAAACCTGTTGTGTGCATGGGCCGCCAACCAGGCAGTGAGGTTTTTGTCCTTGGCCCCAATTTGCTTTTCAGAAGTAATGGAGCTCACATTGCTTCAGAAGATCAGGAGTATATAGTTATTCCTGAGATCATTCAAAAACTTGGTTTTGGTGGCGCATTGTCACTAGTAGAGGTGCTACCTATTGTTTCAAATCCTCTTCACACTGTGCTAAATGGAATGAGGCGAATTGCTGGAAATAACTACATGTGTGCTGTTTTTTGTCTTGGTATGAATATTATATCCAAAAAATAGTATTGTTTTAAAACATATTTCATTCCTATAGCTGGAGCTATTCTATCTATGTTCTATGAATCCATTCATCGGCGATGTGGTAGTGTGGCAGTCCCTGTTGTATATGGTCGTCACAGTAGAGGAAAGACTATTTTTCTAAAGGTTTCACTTGCTTTTTGCGGTAACCTAGAGAAAGGGCTCATATCTTTTCTAACTGAAAGTAGCAGCCGTTTTAAAATGGGAGGATCATTGCCCTTTGCCTACGATGATCCAAGCAACAGTGAAGTTTATTTCAAACAAATGCTAATAGAAGCATTTGGGGGTGGTTCTATGGAAAATTCACGGTCACAGATATCTGCAAGATGCGTACCTTTAATCAGTGCTAATGAATTCATTATGGACCGGCTGACAGCTGACGAGCCAATTAAGGTACATTATTTATACATACATAGTGCATGATTTTATTTTGCTCATGAAGGTTCCTGTGTAGGTGTATCTTGCTACCTTGTGCTGCGGATTCTCCTAATGTAGAACTTGATGTGATGGATGATTTGTTGAAGAAAGCAGTTGCAGCATTCCCTGTTGCTCTTTCTATTGGGGAAAAAATCGAGGACTTGGTTGCTGCTGATCTCTATCTAATTAGAGACAAATTTGAACTGGCAGTTGGACATAGGCTGGATGACTCGCGGCTTACAACACATTATGCCTTGATAATTGCATGTGCAATAGAGGTAATTCGCTACAGTGCACAGAAATTTGATATTCAGACCTTTATTTTCAGATTATGCATCATTTTGACGAAGCATGTAGTGAAGATCAGACAGTGTGGGATTATATTGAAGGCATTGTAGCTCCAGAAGTTCGAGCTAGGCAGTTATGTCACAGTGAAGAGCCCAAAACAATTGAATATCTTTTAAAGTCTTTCATTGCTGTACAGCCATCAATTCAAGAGGTATATATATATTTTTTTATTGCATTACAGTGATCACAAAATGCCACCAACAGGTTCTGCATGTCATCAATCCTTCCATACAATTATCACCAAAGGGCAGCAAAGCAAAAATACGTGGCATGGCTGTAGCACTAAAGCAATTCATTCAGCTACTGGACAGGAATGATATTGATCACCCTGATGAATCTACCATTAGGAAGGAACTAAGAGCCAGGAAAGATGTTATCACGAGTGGAAAACAGTACTTCTTAAAACAGGGCAGTAAACTCTCCTTCATATCTCGTCATGGGAATAATGCCAGTGATGTGTACTGTGTATCCAGTATTTGTATCCCAGTTGCAAGTATACCACAAGAAGTTGCAATTTTTTTGAGTGTAAGTTGAAAGATGTGCATTCATTACTCAGAGCTAGTCTTTTTTATTTTACAGCAACAAAGGAGGCTGGCAGTGTTCAGCAAGGTTTGTTCATAATAATAGCTGAATGAATTAATTACTTACATTTCCGCAATCAGAGGAGGTGATTAGCGCCAGTAGTCTTGGTGGTACACAAGCGGAGAAAGGTACATTTACTCAGTCATCAAAAAGAATATATGTGAAACACCTCTATTCAGCTGCAGCATATTATATGTTCAAAGTTTCTGACCATTCTTGTGAGCCAGATATTTATTATTATCTCCCATGCAGTGTCAGAGAAATCACAGCTACACAATGAGGATGATGATGGTACTGACAGTGATGGTGCTGGGCCACATGCTACATGTAAGTTAAGTGGAGTTTTTAATGAATTGTAACAACTTCAGTGTAATCAACAATAGTATCAATAAAATACATACATAATAATTCAGACACCTCCTTATGTATACACATGGGGGACCTTGTAAAAAGAGCTCCAAAAATCAGATTTATACTTGCATTCAGTTTGCTAAACACATAACTTTTAACGATGATTTTAAAACCCATTTGTTTATCAATTGTATGAATATTAAATGCATTCTTTCATCATCACAGCCACGTGTGTGCTTCAACGGAGTGTGGAAATGAGTGAGAGCACAATTGGTAAGACTCAGAAGCATAAGAAATACCTTTGTAGTGTATGATGCCACCAGCAGCTTGTTGTCATGTAAAATAAGCAAATTACTTAAGGGGAATGAAATAATTAAAAGCACATCACATTATGGAAGTACAATAATAATCCAAGACAGTACTTTAGAGGGGAGTCATCGATCATCTCACATGCAGTGTCAGAAGAATCACAGCTACACAATGATGACGATGATAGTGCTGGGCCACAAGCTACTTGTAAGTTAAGTGGTGTAACAACTAAAGGTTATGTGTAATGAAAAACTACAGATCAATTAACTGATAAACCTACTTATCATGTAACAATGATTAAAAGAAAAACATGCTTGGCAATCGGCTAGTATTTAAATGCATTCTTCCATCACAACTGTCATCTCGATCAGCCACGTGTGTGCTTCAACAGAGTATGGAAATAACTGAGAGTACAATTGGTAAGACGCAAAAGCATCACTTAAATTTTTTTTAACTTTAAGAATACCTTTGTAGTGTCTGATGCCATCAGCTGCAGGCCAGTATGTAAGTGTATGAAAGAAAGTTCACATACATATCTATTAAATGATGTACATTCAAGGTGATAACCTGTGTCCAGGCAAAGCTCCAAATACGGTACTGAGTCCTTCATCCTGTATCGAGCAATTCAAGTAAATGCACATGGCACAAATGATGGCATGCAGTGTTACACATTCATATATTTAGAGAGCAGGTTAGAGTATCATCACCAAGCAGGAAGAGATCGATGCCAGATGCAGCTAAACTAGAAAGGCAATGTCGGTCAGCATCTAGACGGCTACATTTAACTCTGAATTCTGAAGGTAAGAAACACTTTTAACTGCAACTGTATTTTTACAATTGCCAATTATTAGATTTTGTGAATCAGTTTGTTGCAGAAGTGAAAACAGAAGGTTGGTGAGATGTTAATTTTGCTTCCTAATTTCACCAACAACATTTATATTAGTTTGGCATTGTGCGGTATGCTTGGAAGTGGAATATGCCAATGATGATCGATGGTGGATTCAGTGTGACCGATGCTTGTGCTGGATGCACGGAGAGTGTGTTTTTCTTGAAAAACCAACAAGAAGGAAGAAGTGGTATTGTCCCAACTGTATCACATTCATCAAAGTAAATTAAGTAAAACGTTAAACAATCATTGCATTCATTTGAATTGGTATTGTTAATGATTAAATACAGTTGCAGTTTTTTTTGTTTATATAAAAAGTAATTACATGTAAATAATACACTGAAATAACTAATACATTGTGTGTATAAGAATTATACACCTACAGCTAAAGTAGTTTAAGCTACAAGTGTCCGCACCATAATTGCTCTCACGAGAGACCTGGTCAAGGTGAGGTTTAGTTTGATGTATAATTCAAAAACAAGACTGTTCTTTGATTTATGGGAGCCGATTGGCAAGCCGGGTAGCTAGGTGGGAAAATGTGTCCTTACCCTCAATTTCCATATGTCTCGACTGCCAGAGGGACACACACCCACCCTACCATAACTGCACTCACGTACGATGGACCTGGTCAAGGGGAGCTGAATGTCTCGAAGCCAATGGCATAGCCAGATAGCTAGGCGAGCTTTCTCCAATTCTACACAGATACCCTACAGGCCCGTAGGCTGGTCGGAAGATGGGGGGTTCGGGAAACAATGAGGGTGGAACTAACTAGCGGGGGAGGGGCCTTCCCTGGGTCGGGGTCTGGGGCGGAGCCCCAGCAGCTTTGCAAAGTTACAATGTTGAAGTCACAAAACATCGCATAATTGCGTAGAAACATGCCAAAAACAGATAGTAAATATGACTAGAATTACTTTGTTGCTTCCAGAGTCTAGCTCGCAAGTGCGAGACTACAGAAAGTTTGGAAAGCAAGCGTATCTGGCTTGCGAGTTAACGAGACTTAGTATAACTTTCCTATCTACGATAGATCAGGAAAGTTAACTCGAAAACCAGACCTACTTCGTATTCGAACGGCACAACGCCATTGTAAATTAATCTGTTGGCCGTTGTGCAGTTCAATATCGAAGTAGGTCTGGGCGTCTGGCTCAAGCCGGACCTATACTTCGCAAAGTATCATTAATGAACCATATACCGGCATGTACTTGAAGTGCCCCGGATCCGCCACTCCGACTGCGGGCCATGGGCGCCCCATTTATTACCTCACGCTCGCTAATTTGTATAACGTCATGCATGTAAAATAATTAATTAATTCATCGGCAATTGTAAGCGGAAAGAAGCGGAACCAACTACGGCAAGCGGAACCAAACTGGGCAGGCGGAACCAGCTTAGGCAGGTGGAACCAGCTTGGGCAAGCGGAACTAGCTTGGACGGGTGAGGGGGGTTCGACCGAACCCATCGACCCCCCCCCCCCCCCCCCCCCCCCCCCCCACACACAGCCTACGGGCCTGCCCTAGCTCACTGCATTTCGTGTCATTAGTCTAATGCTTGATGTACATGACATGTACGTGGCGCATGCTTGAGGATGCGACGGATTCTTCACGTGAAGGTTTTGTACGTATGCTATACTTGATGTCAGACTGTGTGAAGAGTTTTTCTTCACGATAAGGTTTTGTACGCATGATATACTAGACTTGAGACTTTGTGATGAATTTTTCTTCACGTGAAGGTTTTATAGGAGTGCTATACCCCATGCAAAGGTTTGTGAAGAATTTTTCTTCACGTGAAGGTTTTATAGGAGTGCTATATACCCCATGCAAAGATTTGTGAAGAATTTTTCTTCACGTGAAGGTTTTATAAGAGTGCTATACCCCATGCAAAGGTTTGTGAAGAATTTTTCTTCACGTGAAGGTTTATAGGAGTGCTATACCCCATGCAAGGTTTGAAGAATTTTTCTTCACGTGAGGTTTTATAGGAGTGCTATACTAATGATTGTCCTTGCATTAAAAACTATCTCATCTTATTGTACTGATTACATGCACATGTAATGCCACATGTGAAATTGTTGTTATTTAGCATTACTGATTATGAACATATATATCAAATAATTTACATGTTTTTTCTTTCATTCTGGAACAATGAACTGCATAATACACTTTACTCTTGCGTGCATGATAGATCACTTTTCTTCACGTGAATATTCACAAACATGTAGCACTGAAATGTTCTTCGCAAATCGTGCATACTATCGGCGGATCCCCAGACCCCCGATGGGCCATACGCCCTAGCTGGGCGGGAGGGGGCATGGCCCCTCCCGCACCCACCCCCTCTGTGCCCCTCCCCTTTCTATTACGTAACCTTAGCCGCTACACTTGATAAGTCCTTCCTACGCCTCTGTGCTAACGTTACTAACGGCAAGGTTTGTTAATTGAGCGCAAGCTCATTAATATACTTTCATACATGCATTGACTACCCCATGGCGAAGTGGTCACTAAGTAGTAGCTAGTTCAGCCAACAGCGTGCGTATCCATGACACTTATTCACGGCTGCTTGCTATTGGTTATATAGTGTCGGAGAACAGTGGCGGATCTACCATAGCGTTGGGGGGGGCGGCCGCCCCCCCCATCGATATAAAATGCCGCCCCTATTATTAAATTGCCGCCCCCCTTCACACTACGACGTACACATAAACACTACGATTAAAATAGCTATGGTTATTTGTTAATGTTTATTACGAATTATCATATCTGAACGATAATTGATTACCCCTTTACCCCTTTCCGTAACCGCACGTCACCATATTACGTCTACTTCATTACGCGCGCTCTGTAATACTGTAACGGTTAGCAAAACGTATTTTCTGTGTGCCAAAAGTTGACTGCCCCCCCGTCGTAAGGGACTGCACCCCCCCCCCCCCCCCCCGTCGTAAGCGGACTGCACCCCCCCCCCCCCCCCGTCGTAAGCGGACTGCACCCCCCCCCCCCCCCCTGTCGTAAGGGACTGCAACCCCCCCCCCGTCGTAAGCGGACTGCACCCCCCCCGTTAATAATTTTACAAAGTCGGGTCGGCCCCCCCCCCCAATCTTAAATAGGTTCCTACGCCTCTGAAATATGCCGCCCCTCCAATATAACCGCCCCCCCCATTGCCTTATTCCTGTATCCGCCACTGTCGGAGAACTATGCCTCGGCACTCTACAGTGGCATGTGCTATAATCTTGAGCACTAGCAGTGTATATATAGCCGTGCGTGTTGTTCTAATCAATGCACACGGGGGAGGGGTAATTGTTCTGTTGCGTTTTGCTGTGCACGAGTTGACCCATTTTGGTCACCAACCTTTCTCTATAAGTTAGATACTTATACGTATGATCAATGGATGGAAATATTTTTGCTCCCACAGCATTATAGGCACTCTTGACGCCACAATGGCCCACAGAGGGTCATAAATGTATTGTTCATGCAATAGTTTAATGATAACCACTACGTCAGGCTGATAATCTGACCTATGGATCAGTCCCTACTAGACTACTTTTATAAATTTGTTAGCTTGAATTAAGGGAGGGTGTAAGACGTAATATGGAAGTGGATAATGCTCTCAGTCTGCTCCAAAATTAAACAATTGAATTAAATTTTGGTTAGTAATACATTATACACTTGTAGTTGAGCCATTTTGGAATGCTCCCAAACCAGCTCCCTGTGGGTTCACATGAAATAGTTCACATGATTATCACATATTGGTCCATTAGGATTGCTCCCACATAGCCACACTACCCTGTACTCAACCGTAAGGGTGTGCACAGGTACACGAACAAAGCTGCAATCAGAAAATGTGTGAGCTAGTTTCCAATTGAAAGTGTGCAATGGAGCCATTCTGGCATGCACGTGTGCAGCATTGGTGCAATGTTGGAAGCAGAGATGGTTATTATGGACAGTGGGCAAGTCCTAGTTAGCTAAGGGATAGTGATTTGTGCAAAACATGTAACTAAACCATGAACCTCTAACCAAAATCCTGACATTACCATAAAAAGAGTTTGGTAGCCTTTGATCATATGTGCTATACTTGATAAGGGAGCACCCCCCTCCCTAAATCATGCAGTGTCAATTTGATGTTATCTTTTCATTTATAAATAGTTTGGACACACCTGAAGAATCAAACCCTTCCTGCTTGGCTTATAGGGCCAAGGGTTGTGCAGAAAATACATCTAGGTTTACCACTGTTAATATTTGATAGGAACAAATAAATACACTGGGCACTAAAAATATAGCTTTGCTTCACATCTCAAAATGAACTTGAATTTGTAGGGGTTGGATTTATAAGGCATGGCTGTATGGTGTGTGTATGTGTTTGTGAATTGTGTTCATGTGAGGTATGTGTGTGGCTATATGTGAATCTCCATTGTCCATCTTTCTCTCTCTCTTTCCCTGTTCCTCCATTTATCTATCTCTCCCAAAGGTGGCACTGCATGCAGATGAGAGATTGAGTGAGCTGGGAAGGTACATTATTCAACAGTAAAAAACATGTGGCACAAGAACATGTATGTAGTAGGACAACTAAGGCTTTTCTTTGTGCTTGTGTATTTTGGTATGTGTGTGTGTGTGTGTGTGTGTTTGTGTATGTATGTATTGGTGTTTGTGTGTGTGTGTGTGTCATGTGTGTTTTCATGTGTGAAGTAATACTCCTTGCTTAGGTAGTGATTCTTTAGACTTAAACACGAAGAGATATCATTTTGAGATGTGTGTGAGGACATAAGGATTGGCTAACACAAGCACACATCATGGCTACGTATTAAAATTTACTTCTGATTATGTGAATGAACAAGGACGAGGTGTAGTGCTATGGCACATTATTCAACATTAGTAGTTAAAATTAGCATAGTTACTATAAGTACGTGTATTCAAGCTGTAACCTAACATCTTTGAAGTATACGGGACGTTTTGCCAGGTTTGTGGTATATAAAATAAAACGACTATGAACTAACATCAATTTCAAACCCACATATCTTCCAAGCTAAACAACCCACAACCTTCCTATTTACAGGACTTATTGCCACAGTAGTTCTGTATTTAATTCTATTTTTACACACTATGAACTCTTTGCACTCGTCCATATACTAACGCTCGGTAACCTTCAGGGGTTAAGAACGCATAAAACTTAACAAATGAGTCCTGTTGCTATCGGATTCTGCAGATCGGTGAATTTTACTTAATCAATAATCAAGATATTGATGATCAATTTGAGAGCAATTTTCCTGGTCGTTTCGCACCATTCTTTATTTTAAAAGAGATTCCATTCACCTGTGAATATTAATAAGCATCAAAAGACCTACTGTATGCTCCCTAATGCAAATCTTTCTTGCAAAAATCTTGACTCTTTGAGTACTGAACTTCATGCCCTGTACTATCTGAAAGACGAGTAATCTATGTGGTGGGTGTTTTGGAGTAGGAGATATAAATCTGTGCTCTAGTAATGTTACCCGCACTTATAAGGTCCACTGAAATTTTTACAATGGGACTATGGTAGAGGGCTTTCCAGTTGATTTATTTTTTAGAGCTCGTGGTGCTACGGAAAATTTTTGCCTTTGGAATACTGGTATTGCTACGCCAATTATTACTCAAATCCGCTGCATTGTGTGGGCAGACTGGGGATAACCCATCACACTATCGCAATAGGCGTGCATGCACCCATGCGTGTGATGTAGGTACAGGGCAGTAAATACTGGACTACACACAACACACCAGTCCAGTACATACAACACACCAGTCCAGTACATACAACACACCAGTCCAGTACATACAACACACCAGTCCAGTACATGCATACAACACACCAGTCCAGTACATCATATGGAGAAATGGCCCATACATAGGCGGTCATCTTGCTTTTTTTTTCAAATTGAATTTCAAACACGTTTATAATTTACGATAAATCAGACTGATTGTGAATCTGTGCTTTATAAGATTATACCATTAACCATTCGTAAACTACAATCAAGACAAAATTTTAATTTCTACCGCGCATAATTTATTCATAAATGAAGTAGTCATTTCGTAATACCTTGCGTCATCTTAGAAAAAGGTATAATTATTAATACTATGTCGGCTAGCTAGTAGTGGTTAACGGTTATAAACTTTTGTCTGTAACGTAACTTAACTATCAATACAATTTGAATTACAATTATAATTGAACCGATACACAAATTAAAATTAACTTATCGGCTATTGTGCACTGGAGATGTGGAGCGCAACAATTAGGCACAATGATGCATGCAGGGATCGAACTACGTATGCAGCCATTGCTCTTCATGCTTTCATCTTCTGAGACGCAGGTGTTATGGTGAGTATACTGTGTGAATTTAGTAGCGTAGGGTATGTTCGGCAGTGGGTAGTGTTCGGCCCTATGTGCATATCTTGGAAGGAGTAGATATGGCCTTCTCCCTATACTAGTACAGTTGGCTATCTCTCTATAATGGTGGACATCTCCCTGTACTATAACCAGTGGTAGCCTTCCCCCTTTTACTCCCGAACCGTAAATTGCCCGTCTCCTTATACTGTTGGTCTTCTTCCTTTATTGTTAGACTGGTGGCCTTCTCCCTGTACTGCTGGTCTTCTCCCTTTACTGTTGGCCTTGTCTTTATACTTTTGGCCTTATACTGTTGGTCTTCTCCCTATACTGTTCGCCTTCTCCCTATACTGTTGGCCTTCTCCCTATACTGTTGGCCTTCTCCCTATATACTGTTGGCTTTCTCCCTATACTGTTGGCCTTCTCCCTATACTGTTGGCCTTCTCCCTATATACTGTTGGCTTTCTCCCTATACTATTGGCCTTCTCCCTATACTGTTGGCCTTGTTGAGTGTGGATATGGTATACTGTTGGCCTTCTCCCTGGGTTATTCAAATTAGGGGCAAACCAGGGGGTGGATAGGGGGTGGGAGCGGTAAATCCCTGCCCTGTTCAATACCATACACTGTATATGGACTACAAACTGTTTTCAGCGTACATACTGGTACAGGCCTGCACATCTGGTGGGTGTGGCCAAAGCAACTCCAGCAGCTTGAAGACATTACAAGCCATGCCCACATCCCAGGCTGCTCCCAATGTTACTGCTCTGAATGCTGTGACTGCACTGTCGGCCTGCTGATCCAGTACATATGATGTGTGGGATAGGGGGGGGGGGGGGGGGGGGGG
The DNA here is from genome assembly GCA_013339895.1 of Ephydatia muelleri. NCBI lineage: Eukaryota > Metazoa > Porifera > Demospongiae > Spongillida > Spongillidae > Ephydatia > Ephydatia muelleri. The sequence continues at coordinate 16,408 of JABACO010000270.1, read as the reverse complement.
GGGGGGGGGCAACTTTCTTGGGGAAACCCCACCCTTTGGAAGTGTTTGATCTCTGATTATTATATATACCCCCCCCCCCCCCCCCCCCCCCCCCCCCCCCGATTTACTGTGAACACGACATTGTATTTGTAGCCCCGCTCACGCCGCATGCTGTGTAAGTAATGTAGGTGCCACACCCCCTGTATTGCAATGAAAATCAATGTGAGGCACATGTGTGTGTGTGAACATATGTATTCATGCATACTCACATTCACACACACAAGCAGCATTTGCATGCATGTGTGCCATGTGCACATGATGTGTGTGTGGGTTATGTGTTATGTGTTCAATTATATTCAACAAAGCCCCAAGTGGTCATTGACAACCACTTTGTATCTTTCTCACACCCTTAGCACCTGTGGGCCAAGCTCACTGTTGATCTGGTAGAAGAGAATGCCGCTGGGGTTGTAGGTATGGAACTGGACTGTGGCCTGGTTAATAAAACCACAAAGGAACATGTGCCCGCTGAATGTAGCCAGGCCCCTACCGTCGAAGGAGGTGCCCACATCTCTGACTGGGACTTAAGGCTGGGGACTCGATGGTGCAAGGTGTAGGCGGTGATGACATAGTCGGGTTGGAGGGGAGCATTCCATTGGAGGGACATGGAAGAGGAATTGGTATTGAGGGTGTAATGACTGACATCCTGGAGGTGAAGCTTCATGGCGGGTTGCCATGGTTAATGTTTGCTCAATGTGGGCTCTGGACCAGCTGTTGTTGGATCCAACAGTACCAGAACCTTCAACGATGGTCAGTGGCACACTGTGAGCTTCAGAACTCATCGGTCATGTGGAGCTTGTACGTCGGTGCGAGTGTTGTGCAGTCCCCTCCTGTAACCTCTGTGATGGCCAGGGGTACGTGGTACTGTTTGAGCAGGCCTCCAATACCTTCTACGTCACCGTGGATACGGTGCATGCAGCGGCCATCACTGCCGTGATTGTCCCACTGCTGACCATGAAAGTCTCTTTGAGGGATTTCCCAGCACGTCGAGCAAATATGGCATTGCAACCCCTTACAGCATGTGTCTTATCCCCTCCTGAATGGTACCTCGGTGTGCGTGATTGTGTGTGTGTGTGTATGTGTGTGTCACTGACTGTGTATACATGTACATGTATGTGTGATGTCATTGTGTGCATGTGATGTCATCCTCTCCCCCTCCTTTCCCCAGCACCGGATGAATTTGATGCTGTGTCGGTGCAGAATGTGGGCTCCACCTACATTATTGTGTCTTGGGACTTGCCAACTGACAGTAATGGCATCCTCATCAACTTCAGTTTGTATTGCAATGGTGCTCTGGCAGGTGTCCTGCCCCTTACTGTGATCAGCTTCAACACCACCGGCCTCCTCCCCTTCACTTTGTAGATGTACATGTATGTCTTCTCTGCTACTGTGTGCAACATACGCAAATAACAGTGTGCATGGTACATGTATATGATCTGTGCTCAGTACGTTATCTGTTGGACAGGTCCTCCAGTCACACCCGCAGGCACTGCACTCCAATTGGAATGTGGTGTTGGGCGTCATCAGTGCTGCAGCCAGCCTGCCCAGGTACATTGTGTACACTTCAATCACTTAGTTTGTGTTCCATCTTTCTTTGCTCTTATCCCTCTCTCCTCCCTTTCTTTCTCTCCTGTCTCACCTACTCCCTCCCTCCCTCACTCACTTTCTCCCTCCCTCCCTCCCTCACTCCCTCTCTCCTGTCCTCCTGTAGTCATGTACATGTACACCAGCAGGGACATATGTGACAAATTACACATACCATTTATCCTCCCTGTACTGACTTGTTGGAGTCATGAATGTTTGGGGCAGTATGCTCCACTAGCAGAGAGAAGAGTTGTAGGAGAAGGGTGTAGTGTAGCCATGTACTATTAGCGTTGATATGGTATACTGTTGGCCTTCTATACTCCCTAGGTACTGTTGTTTATGTTGGCCTTGGGGCCTGACCGCTACCACAAAACCCACAAGGGCAGTCCAAGGTGTACACAACCATTGTCCTGGCTAAAATGAATACACATCTGTGTATACTGACCTTCACTTGATTGGCAGATAGTGTGGCAGATACCTTTACATGGATTTCTTGTGAAGGTGTGTGTGTGTGTGTGTGTGTGTGTGTGTGTGTGTGTGTGTGTGTGTGTGTGTGTGTGTGTGTGTGTGTGTGAATGGTAATGCCTGTGGTTATCTTATCTCACATCCATGGGAGGAGCTACACCTCTATGTAATGGGCTTTATCTGTGTACATGTACTGTAGGCACAAGTGCTTCCATACACTCTTTGACTATGGGTTGATGTCGAATTAAAATATAATGTGCTCTTCCCTAGACCCTATGGAGGAGCTTACAGCCGCTCCCCCATACCCCAGCTGGAGCAGGACGTGGGCATGGGTCATTTTCCCCCCCCCCCCCCCCCCCCCCCCCCCCCTCCCCACAAACTGGAAATCCTGGATCCATCACTGAAATTGAATTATACTCTCTTGTCAGGATCAGCTGAACAGGATGCCCTTACAATGAAAGAGTCACCTCTCAAAAACGTGATACCGTCCTTCCTAAGGCCACACCCATCGTGGGGGTGGTTGCAAATGACAAACAATTTTTGCTGCCTCTATCTTTTGTTTTCTGTATCAGTCTCTGCACCATCATCTTTTATTAAAATGCTTGACCCTTGCACCCACAACGTACATGTATTACATGTATGTGCTTGTTTACTCATTGTTACTTATATGTGATTCAATGGCTGAGCACTGGACAACATCACCACCCTGTTTACAGGTAGTAGCGCCAGGGCACAAAGAACATGAGGAGCCTCTAGCCGTGTCCATCCCTAGCCACCATTGGATGGAGAATTACAGTTCATTGGGTTCGAAGTTCAGTCAAGACTAGGAGGTGTGACCAGTAGCCAGGATGCAGCATGAGGTGCTGACACAGAGAGCAGCTGAGCCTTGTCAGCAGGTGATGATGCTTTCAACAACAATGAGAACTGGGTCCTCTAGTTTCTTTGACAGTACCCTTTGGTGGACGGGTGAGGCTGTGATAGCATCCACAGATATTACTTCAGACAGGGAGATTATGCCTTATATTTGTGTCCCATAAAACAACATCACTCCTAACAAGATCTTTTTATCACCTTCGGAAGCAATTCATTACTTAAAACAAAAGCTTACATATAATTAAGTGGCCAGAAAGCAATAGGCCTGTGGTGAAGTACTGAAATGACTACAATTAAGCACACACTAATGTATCATTAACTCCAATACTCCTAAATCAAAGTTCAACTTGACTGTGACCTATTTTACATCTGCAGCACTCTTTCAGGCGGGAGCATGCCGAATAGTTCAAGAGAGCTGACACTGAATCACCAACATAGCTACACACATGGTTCTTCCATCAGTGAGTCTCTACAAGGCTGAGAAGGCATGAAGGTCAAGAACATAGAATTTTCATGTACATAAAACACATACATACATGTACCACATACATGTATGCACACATATTTATATATATGGGACAGTTTCCACAAAATTGCCCCTCAAAATTCCCTTGCGTTTGAATCGCTATAACTTCCAAACGGTTAAGGCTATTGACTTCTTATTCTCAACACTTCATACTACACCATTTCTGTATGGTGAAATACGTTTTGGGGTATTGCAATGTATGATCAATACCCCACTAGGTTCAAACCCGCCAAATACCTTTCGGTTCTCCTGTAATCAAATCGCTTTTAAAATTCGGTTTGTGGGTACAGAGGTTCTTGTATGTATCACGGCAAATTGTGTCCCGCCATATCAAGCGGGAAAATGTAGGGACCTCTCTATTTACAAACCGAATTTGAAGCGATTTAATTACTCCTACCGAAAGTTATGGTAGGTTTGAACCCGGTGGGGTATTGGATGTTGCGATACTTGCACAGTCAAGTGCAAGGCCCCCAAAATGTATGAAGTGTTGAAAATAGGAAGTCGATAGCTTTAATGATTCGGAAGTTATAATGATTCAAACGCAAAGAATTTTTATAACATTTAATACAGTCATGTATTATATATATGCGATGGGCCATTTTCGTGGAAACTGTCCCATATACATGTACATACACATATGGGGCAGAGAAAACATGGTAGCTTTCAAATGTTATAGTTGACACAAATCTTATGCACCTCAACTTAAAGTCGGACTAACTGTTGCAAAGTTAAAAGTGTGGAATCTTTAATAAGTCAATGGGAAAGGTCAATAAAGTGCGTACCGCAAGTGTATGACTGCTATAATGTGCTATTGTACATTTGATGCTTCCACCGTTTGTACCAGACTTTACCATACATGTAGATAGTTAGAGATCTATGACGTAACCTCACTATGTGTAAGCTCTTATCAGGCCCATAGCCAGGGGGGGATCCCCCCCCTCCCCCGTTCGATGCTTGAGTTCCGCCTCTTCTAGTTATGGTACTTATAAAAATGCATTAGGCCCGAAGGTGTCTCCCTTTTCGTATTTGGCCCGCTAAACGCGAGGGGAACCTGACGGACTTCCCCCCACCGCTCTCGTATTTGGGCCCCCGGATAAATGCTTTCAGAAGTATTAATCGATTCCCCCCCCCCCCCCCCCCGCCTAACTTCCTGGCTACGGGCCTGCTTATTTGTACTAATGCTCCGGTATATTACAGTTACACAACCATTTAGCCTATTACGGACGTAGCTACTGTAATCATGTACGTGTCACATTCATGCTAACCTAGGACTCTGAGACTTGCAAGATGCTTCCGTCAAAAGACTGGTTGGTTGTCATGCCCAGGCACTCCTGTGTCGATTCTATAAGTGGCAAACTCCTCTGTGTAATCGCCACCTCCGTCTTTGCAACATATAATCCCAATTAGTGCCCACTCTTACAAGGGGTCATGCTAAGTCAGTGTACATATTGGTCATTAATACAACATCAAAAAAACAACCAGGTCTGGGCACGGCTGACTGACGATAGGGTGGCACGTGATGATCGTGGTAGGCACATTGAATGTGGGGTGTATCTCACTAACCATTCAAGGGAAGTGCGATTTGAAGGCCCTAAGCTCTGAAAAAATAATGATAAATAAGTTCATTGATTACTCTCATGTAATCCGTGAGCAGGTAAGGAAAATGTCATTTGGTTTGGAAACTATTGATGACTGAATAAGGAAATGAGAAAAAATGAATGGACATTGGAAACCTTGCATAATTAATGTGGAAGTGCGGATATAGGTACTTAAGTTGCGAAAAACTACACAAAATATGTCAACTAGTCCCCACATTGCAAATCCGAGAGCAGCTAGTCAATATTTGTTTTTTTTCTGCAGTTAGCTGCAGTTTTCTGAATGCGTCCATACATTTTCTATGGACATTGAATTACGCAATGACCGAATACCGCGTAATCCTTTTGACCGCCAATTTCTCGATATGTACAACACACCAGTCCAGTACATACAACACACCAGTCCAGTACATACAACACACCAGTCCAGTACATACAACACACCAGTCCAGTACATACAACACACCAGTCCAGTACATACAACACATGTGGTACAATTGAAGTTAGCACATGATATGTACATGTAGCTAGATCCTAATAACACACACATACACACACATGCACACATACACACATACATACATGCACATACACACAACATTTTTGCACCTTGCACGCACTTGATGCACAGATGTCAAACCTCACCATTGGGTCCCTCCCACAAGTATATGACAATGACAGTACACGTATGTACTGTGTGTGTGTACCTACGTACACACACAGTACACACAGTATGTACATACACACACAGACGTACACACAGTACGTACACACACACACACACACGCACACACACACACACGCACACACACACACACACACACGCTCAGATACCCGCACAGAAACCTCTTACACTGCATGAATTGGAATTGCTTCAAGGACTTCCAAATAATGCACACACATTTTGGGAAGGTTCAAAACATAATATTTGGTCACCATGTTATGCTGACGTACATTAACTGCTCAGCTAGACCAGAGATGTCAACTGTCAAGGTCAGAAAAGATTAACACAGCCTTTTAACTTGGGGCTTGAATGGCTAACAGATAAGTATAAAAAGACTTACATAAGTTTTGCGCCCTACCTAATGCAAAAGCTGGGGGGGGGGGGGGGGGGGGGGGTGTCCCCTTGCTTTTGGACCTGTAGTATTGTCATTTATTGTGTAATTGTAATTGCCTAGTTTAACCCTGGAGAAGATTAATCGGAGGTACTTAAAGCTACCGCTGAGCAGAGGAGGCATGATCATTTGGACCTTACGGATGGACGGAGGCGCGAACTGACGTTATTTGTGTGCCTATGGCTGTGTGATTCTTATCGCTGCTCTAAGCTGATATTGATTCCTAAACAGGCCGTCATTGGTCACGAGCGCGGGTATTCCAGTGTTGCGTTTGACTCATTGCTGTTCAGATGAAAATGGACTATGCGACAGCTACAAGGCCGATCCCGAAAAGAAGGCCTCTGTACGCGACAGTTAGCTACAAGGCCGATCCCGAAAAGAAGAAGGCCTCTGTACGCGACAGCTACAAGGCCGATTCCGAAAAGAAGGCCTCTGTACGCGACAGTTAGCTACAAGGCCGATCCCGAAAAGAAGAAGGCCTCTGTACGCGACAGCTACAAGGCCGATCCCGAAAAGAAGAAGGCCTCTGTACGCGACAGCTACAAGGCCGATCCCGAAAAGAAGAAGGCCTCTGTACGCGACAGCTACAAGGCCGATCCCGAAAAGAAGAAGGCCTCTGTACGCGACAGCTACAAGGCCGATCCCGAAAAGAAGAAGGCCTCTGTACGCGACAGCTACAAGGCCGATCCCGAAAAGAAGAAGGCCTCTGTACGCGACAGCTACAAGGCCGATCCCGAAAAGAAGAAGGCCTCTGTACGCGACAGCTACAAGGCCGATCCCGAAAAGAAGAAGGCCTCTGTACGCGACAGCTACAACGCAGATATTGAATCTAAGCAATCTGCTAATTGGTAGCGATATCAAGAGAACCTCGAGGAGAACCGTGCTGCTAAAAGGCAGCGATATCAAGAGAACCTCGAGGAGAACCGTGCTGCTAAAAGGCAGCGATATCAAGAGGACCTCGAGGAGAACCGTGCTGCTAAAAGGCAGCGGTATCAAGAGGACCTCGAGGAGAACCGTGCTGCTAAAAGGCAGCGATATCAAGAGGACGTCGAGGAGAACCGCGCTGCTAAAAGGCAGCGATATCAAGAGGACGTCGAGGAGAACGAAATGCAGAAATACGAGGACAATTCAGCTGCCATTAAGGCATCTGAAAGGAATCGGTATTGGAATGACCCCGCTGTCCGATTGGCTAAACGTGCTGCCGAGAGGAAGCGGTATCGCAGGGGTCACAGAACTACACTATACCACCCAAAGGTATGTCATGGCATATCATGTTGTATTGCACTAGCATTAAAAAGCTATAGGAAGATGTGCATGCAACATGTGTACAGCACGCATGTAAGGGATCTGCACAAAACCATTCACTTCGCATGTCATAGTGTTGTCTTTCTCCTTTGTGACCTGTCTATTGAATATTGGGGTGTCATCCTTAATCTGATCTACAAAAACCTGCAACTGTGTATGAATTTAATTGCAGGGTTGAGCACTGAAAATTACTGCAACCATATCCTTCTCTACTCCTTGTATGAACCCAAATCTCATGCACTAATGGAGTATAATGGTGGTCTTGAAAAAGCTATTCGTAGGGATAGTGAGCTTCTAAGTGAAGGCCTTTTGTAAGTCTCATCCATTGCAAGCTCAAAAGGTTGTTACAAGATCTGCCCATGCAGCAGTAAGTAAGATTGGTGCAGATGCATTGGTTTCTAAAGCCTGAGTGTAGGAAGAGCAAAAGCAGGGTCATTGCTAAAAACTATCTGGGAAGTTAATGCATTGAAATTAGATATTTTAGTTGGGCATTGGTATCGTACTTCTGGCTCTGAACCTTACTTTTTTATTAATTCGTACACTTGCACAAAGCAACTTGGGGCCATTCCAGTAGACCTCAATGGTAGGTGTGTAGTGACAGAGGAGATAGGGGACAGAGATAAGGATACCATGCACCCCTTGAAATGGAAATGTACAAATGAGTGTCGGTAAGCTCACTAGTGAAGAAGTAGCATTAGTGTTGAGGACAAAGTCACTGTTCCAAATGTCCATTTATCATTTGAGGGGAGGTCTTTCCCATGTAAACATTGTTAACACCTTTTAATTTGGAGCATCAACGACCTTTGGGGGCTCATGAGTTTATGCAGACCAATCAGGTGAATAGATAAAATTGGACCAATAGATTTTTAGCACAGCTGGCAACACACACACACACACACACACACACACACACACACGCATGCACACACACACACACACACACAACCACTCCCCCTTATCTGTGAAGTCATAGACCAATTGGTGATGTTAACAACTAAATCCTTGCACTTTGTTTCTATACTCTCTGTCAGATGCAGAGCTGCCCCCCTACTGTCCACCGCCAGCAGCAGCAGAGCTGCCCTCACCGCCACCAGCAGCAGCAGAGCTGCCCTCACCGCCACCAGCAGCAGCAACACAGCTGCCCCCACTGCCAACAGCAGAAGCAGCAGTTGCAGCACTGCCCCCCGCTGCTGCCAGCAGAAGCAGCAGGAGCACCGCTACCTGCACCAGCCCCACCATCGGCACCAGTATTGGCACCAGTGCCCCCACCACCACTTCGTCTGCTGCCACCCTGGCCGCTGCCACCACCACCCGCATGGCTCCCATGGCCTGAACCAGGCCGCCGAGGTCAGAGACGAGGCTGGGGGAGAGGAAGAGGACAAGCCAGGGGAACCGTACAGTACATTAAAAACTCATATACTTATGACTTCAATTATTAAAATTTTTAACCTCCCTCCCTTCGAAAATTAAAATGAATTTGTGAAAACATATAAAGACGCGCTACTATGACAGAGGAAAAAATTGATGAAACAAGTAAATAAAAACATTCTCTAACGAGAAAGTTGTTGGTATATAGGATTGACCAATGGTGGTGTAAAAAGCACGGAAGCAAGAGTGACAGAAATTTGACTGGAAAATTGAAATAGGCCTATATTTAGCACACAAACGTTATAACAGTACATGCCTGGGCTAAATATAGGCCTATTTCAATATTCCAGTCAAATTTCTGTCACTCTTGTTTCCGTGCTTTTTACACCACCATTGGTCAATCCTATATACCAACAACTTTCTCGTTAGGCCTTTCACTTTGGCTCTTGGATGTGATTCCACAGGCCAAATCCAACAAGATGTTACAACCATCTGCACCTGATGTCTCAACAGCAATGGGGTAGAAAGAATGTGTTTTTCTCAACATCTTTTGTACTTGGCCTACTGCTAAAAGCTACGACAGCCCCTGCTTCAGATGTGGCCTGTACAACACTTCAGATTACAAATGTGCCAGAGCAGGTGACACACTTTAGGCTCTAAATTGGTGTGAAGGACACATTTCAATAAGACTATATTTACATCACATGATATCAAAGTAGAGTTCAGATCTCTCCCTCCTCCCCATCCTCCATCCGCACCACCACACATGCCCAAGTCAGACACAATCATTCATGGAAGACATTGATGTGTCAACAACAGTGATGTCCTTGAGTATGTGCACTTGGTTGCCATAGAGATCTGGTGCTACTTGCTATTAGCTCCACCCATCTCATCTGTGCCCCACCCCATTTGCTTCTCTCACATGTAATCAATAGATGACATCATTCTATGCATTGTTCATACAAACTACTTACTACAGTCAACGAAATTGAATTCTACCCACCCGCTCCTTTGGTACTGTAAGTCCATTATACTTTCTAGGCAGTCCCAGCTTTTTCACTCTTGTATTAGACATCATAGCATCCATCAGATGCTGCACACCATCATCTGACATCTCTTCACATCCCCACACATACAGCGCCTCCAATGTTGGGTGGTCTTTGAGAACATCCGCTAGACCTTTGGCTCCTTGGTCTCCAAACGGATTGCCATTAAGGACCAGTATCTTCAGTCTGCACCACTTGAGTCCCCCACAGAGCTCACATATGGCTTCATCCTTTAGACCACACTCCCGCAGCCACAGCTCAGACAGTGTTGTGTTGTGCTTGAGTGCATGTGCTGCACAGATAAGTATTACCAATAAAACTAACATTGCATACATACACAATGTGCACAACAAAACAGGATGAGAAAAAGTAAAATTACATGTCACACATCGGTGTTAATGGATGGTGTGGATGCTTCATATGTATATGTGATATATGGATGGAGAGACAATATATGTGCACATCCTCATATTGGTTTGATATAGTAATGCACTAAATGTACATTATGTGTGCTCATGTTTATTCATGAGCACACATGTACACACACATGTGCTGCTTACACACAGAAGGTTTAAATATTGCTTCTTAGTATCTAAATAAAGTGAAACTGGAAATAGACAGCACAAGTGTTCTGTATGCAGGGTAACTAAATATGTGAATACACAGGAAGGGTTTGTGTAAATAACTCATATAATGCCTGAATATTAGGAACTTGAGCATTCCAAATCAGGTGTTACTTGCTTTTGTTTTTTACCTCACAGGGAAGGGAGGTGTAAGCTTCAGACAACATAATTATTGAAAACAAATTTCAAACTCCCACTTTTGTATATGTATATCTAGAAGTCCGGTAAGCCTGGTCCAATTGCGCATAGTTTAGGACCCAACTCTGTCCATGAGTGCAATGACCATCCATCCTGTTGTGTTTTTAGGGAAACAGGATCTCAAACGAATAGAATGGATGGCAACTATAACACTCAACTGAATAAACTCGCAAGACAAAAACTACCACAAAAAGCTGAACACGAGGCTAATTCTAATTAACACACTCCCTGTGTTTGCGTGTTAGCCTAATGTGGTGCTATTCACCACAACACGTCCCTGTCAGCCTTGATGTTCCTCTTCAGGCACAAACCTCTGGCTTCCTAGAAATGGGTTGCCTGGATGACCTCCGAGGATTGTGTGGGTAGACGTGGGTTTGAGCCTTCCTAACAGGTGGTGGTACCAGAACTGGCATTTGAGCCATTGCTGGAGTAGGTGCACCATCTGCCAACAGGGTTGCCTCTTGCAAAGACACCACTGGCTCCATTGTTTGAATTTGGACAGGACCTGGGTCTGTATCCTCCTGGTCCACATAGCGAGGACGCAGCTGCTCAACATGGCGACGCCAAGTGCCTCCTCGGGGAACAACCCATACGTTGACACTGCAGGTGCCAAACCTTTTCGTGACTACAGCCAGGACCCATCTGGTATCCTTCTCTCGCCTGGGGCCATAATAAAGGGCATAACATGGTGAGCCTACATTGTAGGTGACTACCACTTTATTGGGAAGCTCACATTCCTGAGATGTAGTAGCTGCTTGGGCCTGCTTTCCCTGTGCAATATGCACTGGGGAAGGGAGTACAACATCAATCTTGGTCCTGATCTGCCGACCAGTGGTGTTCGGCGGTATTGCATCAGGAACTCCTGAAGGGCTGCTCGTGGAGGTAGTGAGGACTTCAAAAGAGCCTGTTTGAAGGTCTGCACCAGACGTTCGGCTGCCCCGTTGGTGGCAGGATGATATCATTGGTGCACCAGTGAGGTAGGTGATTCCCCTCTCTTGAAACCATGACTGAAACTCCTCTGAACAGAATGTGGTGGCATTATCAGATACAATAGTGTGTGGATAACCAAATGAGCAAATCTTGTTCTAGCAGCTCTGTTGTGGATTTGGTGGAGGTTGAAGTAGTCGGATGGATGCTAGGATACTTGGAGTATGCATCAATGAGAACCAGCCAGTTACACCCCAGGAAGATGATTGCATGGTCCACATGCACTCAGCTCCATGGCTTCTCTGGTAGCATCCAAGGATGGTTGGCCAGCTTGGGTGGTTTGTTCTGATGTTCTGCACTGGCAGTGCATTGATGGAAGAGGTCCATGATGTCAGCATCTATTCTTGGCAGGTACACTGCCGTGCGTGCCAGCTGCTTCATCCGCTGAATCCCAAAATGCCCCAAATGAAGGAGCTGCAGAATCTGGGGCCTCAGGATGGAGGGAATGATGACTCTGGACCCCTACAGAAGACACCCGTGGCCTATGGAGAGCGATCTTACCACCTTCCTAAAATCCTCTATTGAACTGTCCTTAGGTGGCTAGCCTTCTCGTGTGAAACGCATTACATTGGCAATAACTGGATCCTTGGCCGACTCCTTAGCCATAGTTCCAGGGTCTGTGGGGTCTAGCTGAAGACTGACCGTCTTGATTGTGCAGACTGTATCCACATCTGCAACGTCTTCGTCCTCATCACAGCTGATGTCTGGTCCCACTGGAAGGCGGCTAAGAACATCTGCATTACCATGGTCGCCTGTTCTCCTATACTCAATGGTATATTGCTACTGGTACCATGGAGCTCACATGTAGATAGGTTGATTCGTAAAACTGTGCTGGCTCCTAGCTCTAAAGTGAACATGATTAAGTGCAGGACTACTTCTAGCCAGAGCACCATCTTCGAGGTACCATGCGTTGAACAAAAGCAACGATCGATCTAAAATCCACAAGCATTTCATTAATTATTATTTTCTCAACTATAAATAGTTAGCTAGCCTTTTCAATAGAGTGACTTAATGGTATCTCAATATAGTGGCATACACTGCAAAAAACAGATTTGCAGGTCACAAGAAATCAATAATAGGGCACTAGTATTTTGAAAAATGAGTGCCCTATTATCAATTTCTAGTGACATGCATCAATTTTTGCTATGTAGAAGTGCAGCCAACATTCAGTGTGGTATGCAACCTGCACATATATGTTTGCTCCATCATACTCTGCAATTGAGGTACAGCAAGCTGGTGCAGTTGCTGAACAGGCAGAAGTCAATAAGCAGAGAAAGTACATGTAAACCTCATGAAACAGAATGCCAGAGCATTGTGGCCAAAGTGTCTAACCAATCGGCACTTATGACATACTGGGAGTTCATGTACATGTATGTAGCTTCCTTCATCAATCATCCTTATGATAACAATTTTGATGTAAAGAATAAAAGGTACAGTAGAGACAGTAGCTAGAGCACAACTTTGGTGCAAATGTGTGAATGCATTAAGGGATACATGTATCACAGTTCACGGACAGCTGACTTAAGCAGCTTGCAATATGCATTTTGGTTATGGCCACATATTGTCACTTTAAAGACATATAATTTACATGTACTATACATATCTAAGTTCCATGCATTGTGCACACTTCATGCTGCTAAACTATTAAATAAATTTAACCTTTTGTTCAGGGTTCACGTCCAATGCATGATATCATGCACACAGTGAACTAATGAAAAGGAGTGTCTCTAATAGATAACCAAAACTGACAGACTGAGTATATTTCACATTGCCAACGGGCAATGTGAAATGTACTCATTAGACAGCAACATCTTTAAGTCTAGAAAATGTTAGCATGACTAATCTTATTTGGAGGTATTGAAACCCTCCCACGCAGGATGCACGTACAGTGTATGGACTATACATTTTATTGATGTCAATTCAGTACTAGTACTGTAGTATCATATTCAGCACCGTAGTTCTATATTTAGAATAGTGTATTTACATATGTGAGGGATTTATCCAACACCTACCAAGCATAAGAGGCGATGCATACACACATGCATACATACATATACAGCTTTGCAGTACATACATTAGTTTACACACACATACATGTACATACACGCAGCTCAATTTTGTCAGTGATGCAAGTGTGCAAAATGGAGTTGCATTTTTGAACAAAGCAGATGTGTGCATGTGCACCCCATGCCTCTGTTCAATAAACATACAGTACACGTGGATGTGATTGTTTTCTACTCAACTCTTCAAGAAAACTCATTCCCTTATTCGTAGATTATGCAAAGTACATACTATACATACATGCGTCATACATATATAGTATTCAGTGTGTAATGATAGAAAACTCTATTTTAGATACTAAGTTCATTTATTGGCAAATATTTCAATTAATTATGATGAAAGTACTTTGCAATAACCATTATCAAATTTGTGCATGCTAGCTTCATGTCAATTTCACAACATTGTAATTCATATTTTCATGTAATTATATTCTACTCAGCCATAAACAGAGTTTAATATAATTAGCAGCTTTGGTTTAGAGTTCAGTTTCATTATGCACACTGTACAGATACACACTAAAACACACAGATGTGTTTTCAATAAAATAACATTACACTAAAATAGCGACATTGTAATGCGCTCTTTAATATGGACATAAATTAAAACCTCAAAGAATGATGTCATTCTTACCAATGCATGATGCTCTCTTGTTATCAATGATATTCTCTGACAGGTCCAGGGTTTCCAACTTGGTATTGGCTTGAACACCTTTCATCACTTCTTCTAATCCCTCTGGTTCTAGTCCACATCCCCCAAGGTACAGTTCCTTAAGAGTAGTATTTCCCTTCAACATCATACCTGTGTGAAGACAGACACAAACACTCTGACATGACATGTGTACGAAGTAATGTCACAATGCTGAGAATGAAAGTGATGATTGGACCATGACACACACATGAGGGTCAGGTATTGAATCAAGGTGTGCTCAAAAGCAGATGTGTGCATGTGCACCCCATGCCTCTGTTCAATAAACATACAGTACATGTGGATGTGATTGTTTTCTACTCAACTCTTCAAGAAAACTCATTCCCTTATTCTTAGATTATACAAAGTACATACTATACATACATGCGTCATACATATACAGTATTCAGTGTGTAATGATAGCAAACTCTAGGTTAGAAACTAAATTCATTTATTGGCAAATATTTCAATTTGGACCATATATATATGACACACATGAGCGTCAGGTATTGAATCAATGTGTGCTCGGTGAAGGTGTGTGTCTAACATAGCTATGGTCCTTGTGTGTAGGTGTGTACTATTGTTAAAGATTATTCAGTAAACTGAGTTATATCAGAGTGATGAATCCTGGAAAGAAGAGGTTATGTGCATTTTTACAGTGTAGTACTATATTTAGCATAGTGCATTGATTACTGCATTTACATGTAAAGTGAAGGGATTTATACAACACCTACCAAGCATTAGAGGAGATATACATGGTGTGAGAATACATGTTCTGCTTTACTATTGCTTTGTTGACAGATTTGTATGACTGAATATTGCATTCTAGTAAAGCTGAAGTTGGGCAATGGAAAAGTGAACCACAAGTACTCTTGCTAAACCTTGGCACTTTTTTTTAACACTAACCATCTATCCTACACATCATCAATGCCTGAGTAGAACACATAACACATACACTGTTCAGTGTGTAATAATTGCAAACTCTTTGTTAGATACTGAAATGTTTCGAGAAGCATCAATCTGTACAATAACTAGTGTTGTTAAGCTTGCACACACTAACAAGACCGATATTGATATTTTAAGAATGCACGCACACTGCATGTACTCTATGTAACATCAACATCCACTGCAAATCTACACAACTCTTTCCTTTCTGAACGTTATTCTAAGAGTTCCTTTTTTACGCTTTAGCCCTTACATGAATGGCGTGGATCCAGCGTATACCAAAGGGTTCACTGTCACCTTTTTACAGGTCTGGCACCCTTTCATCAGACCGCCCTCGGAACTCCTCATCCTGGTACCCTTTTATGGGTCTGCCCTCCTTAGACTCTTCCTTGATCTCAGGGTCAACCTTGATCCATGACACCACCACCCTTCATGCTCCAGCACCAAACACTCTGGCCAAGGCATCTGCATTGGCATTTGCCTTTCCTGTGCGATACTACACTGTGAACTGAAATGGCTGCAGTGCCAGACTCCACCCCATTAGTCCATTGTTGCTGTCCTTGAGGCAATCCAACCATTCAAGTGACCTGAATGGTCTCTTCCTAGCATGTACACTTTGAACACTTGTACCGCTCGCTATCTGTATCACCAGGCACTCCTCTTCCACGACTGAGTATTTCTCTTCTCTTGGCAACAGATTCCAGCTGAAATATGCCACTGGATAGTCCTCCCCCTCATACATTTGACTCGACAGTTCCTACTCCTCGATCTGTAGCATCCGTCTGCAACACAAAGGGTCTCTCAAAATCTGGGCATTTCAGCACTGGTTCCCCACACAGCAACGATTTCCACACTCTGCATTCCACTGGTCCTCCTTAGCTGCTGTCTTTCTGGTGAGATCTGACAATGGCACTGCTGTCTCCGCAAAATTTGGTATGAACCTCCGGTAATAGCCAGTCAAGCTGAGAAATTCCCTCACTGCCAGTTTTGTCCTTGT